>VMDO01000105.1:240628-288138 GCA_007922755.1 Pedetes capensis | reverse complement strand
CAGTACTATTACATGAATTTTCTAGCTCATCTATATTATTACCATTCTTTGGTATTATTTGTGTTATTATAATTATTTCCAGGACTATTAAAGTTGGGCTGTTCACCCTGAGGTCACCCCTCCCCCATTCCTCATTCATCCTTGTTCCTCCTCTCCCTCTTCTCCTCTCCCAGGATTTCCTCCTTTTGCTAGATCTCTCCCTCCTTTTGCATTCCCCAAATTGACCCTTCTCCGCTAGGTCGACTTTAGCTTTTTTTATTATTTATTTATTTTTTATTATGTTCTGACCTCCACATAGGATTTAGGAAGTTCTAATAGAAGCAATTAGAAGAAAATTTTTGGCAACAGATCCTATGCGGTTTTTGGTATACAACTCAGAAGCACTATCAAATAACTGAGTCACTCTGCTTTAACAAAACGTGTATTCCTCTCAAGTTCATGTGAATGAAGGTTTTCAGTGTTCACATCTATACAAATGAAAAATGGAAATAGAATCAATCTTGATCCTTGTCATTCCAGAAATAAATAGTATTCCTACATAGAATGGATAAACACATTGAAGAAACCACCCAGCACCAGCAATATTTTACTTCCAGCCTTGGGAGCTAAGTGCACAGATATACTCATTGTTAATTCAAGCTGTATGTTATGACCTGGTTAGATACAGGTGTGTATTTTGTATATCAATAAGAAGTTAATTTTAAAAAGTCATCCAATATTACCATTCCACTAGGAGACATATTTTCAATATAATTTTACTTTTCATGTTTGTTAATTATTTATCCAATTTGTAATACATTTGTGTTGTTTTGATCAATTGTATACTATTAATAATAATGATAACTCAAGCCCAGAGAAAATTTTAATACTTAGAGCTTTATGATCTCAGGAAATTAAAAAAGTTTCAACTAACTATAAAATTGTTACAGAGAAATAGGATAAGGACACAAATGAAAGAGTTTTTTAAGCATAAAAATATTGTATATATTAAACTAGGATAGAATTCCCTGGGGGAAGTGAAATGGAAATAAAATTTCAAGGAGAAAAAGGAACACAGATTATTAAAGAAGGATAAGTTCATGCATTTTTAAAACTCATGATGATAGGTATTGAATTGCTATTGTGTTTAAGTTCCACTGGATAAATTTAAAACAGTAATGTCATAGTTTAACTTAAATATATCAATGTTTACAATATACTGGAAATCACATAGTCTGCTAACATACAACAACAACGAAAAATATAGATGTAAACTGGGCATGGGGGAACATGCCTATAATCCCATTGATGTGGGAGCCTAAGCAAGAGGATTGAGTTCAAGGCCAGAGGTAGCCTGTGTAACTTAGTGAGACCTTATTTCAAAATAAAAAATAAAAAAGGTACTGGCAGTACGGCTCAGTGGTAGAGCTTGCCTAGCATATGCAAGGCCCTCGGTTCAACCCCCAGTACGGAAACAAAAAGTAGCACATGTAAGCTAGGTATGGTGGTGCACACCTGTAATCCCAGCACTTGGGAGGCAGAGGCAGGGGGATTGCCTCAAGTTCAAGGCCAGCCTGGGCTACACAGTGAGTTCCAGACCACCTGGGGTTACATAGTAAGACTCTGTCTCAAAAACTCAAAAAAGGAGATGTAGACTTAAAAGGGGATGAGGGGAGCCAGGCATAGTGATCCACACATGTGATCCCAGTATCATGGGAGGTTGAGGCAGGAGTATTTGTGAGTTCCATGCTACCATGCTCCATCCCAGCACAGGACCTTTCCCCATGCTGTTCCCTCCACTTGGAGACCTCTTCCTTCACTTTCCCACCTCTTCTTCACCTAGCCAAATACTGAGCATCACTGAAATCTTATCCCAAGTGATACTTTCTTCAAAAGCTCACCCCAACCACAATCCCAGGTCTACAAGAACAAAATTTGTTTTTACCTATGATTCTACCTCCAAAACCTGCCATAATGCCCTAGCACATCATAGGCCTTCAAAAGAGGATTTGTTGAAGAAATGGCTGTAATTGTTGAATGAATGAATCAATGAATAAGAAAAAATTAGATAACAATGATCAAGTCTCCCAACGAGTTAAGGTAAGTAGAAAAAGATCCTCAGAATGGGTCGAGCAGATGTTAGGTTCTCATGGCGAATAGTCAGATTTCACCATGGTCCTGAAGAACAAATAGGACTTAAAGAGGTGGAGAGGACCAAGGGGGGTATTCTGGAGAAGGACCAGTATGAACAAAGCAGTGAAATGAGGTGCAAGTGTCTGTGCTGGGGCACTACGACCTTGTCAGGAACTCACCAATGATTAGGCTGACTTTGTAAGATGAACCTTAAAATGACACCCAGCAGTTTATTAGGTGCTGTCAAGTCATGTCTGACTCATAGCGACCCTCATAGGGTTTTCAATGGCGACTATATCAGGATTGCCTCTGGAGTGGATTGCCATATCCTTCTCCCATTTTTGTGGTGTTGGGAATCGAACTCAGGACCTCAGAGACTGCAGAGCGGTGCTCTACCAACTGAGCTAAATTGGCTTGACCATTTCAGAATGCCCCTGCTGGTTTATGTCTCTCTACTTAACTTTCCTTGAAAGCCCTGCATAAAGCCACCTCCCCCAGGAAGATTGACTCATTGAGACTCATCAGACCCTGACCACTGCCTGATTTCACACCCCCTCACCACAGGCCATTCCATGGGTGGAACCGCAGATCATTTAACTTCTATTGATGTGTTTGCTTTGTGAAGTCCTCTCAAACTGATGGGGAGGAGGATTACTTTGCATTCTGAGCTACAGGAACCTATTCTTTATTTGCTGGTATTTTGAGAATGGGAATGTAGTTTATTTATAAGGATAGACCCTGGATGGAACCTTAGGTGGGTTCCCAAAGTTAGCAGCATCAGCACCACCCAGGAATTTGTTACACATGCTTTCTTTTCTTGGGCCCAGACCCATTGCTCAGAAATTCAAAGTGGTGCCCAGAAGTCTCTCTCTCTCTCTCCCTTTTTCTTCTTCTTCTTCTTCTTTTTTTTAACTTTCTGTGTAGACCATGCTGGCCTTGATCTGGGGTTGATCCTCCTGCCTCAACGTCCCGAGTGCTAGGATTACAGGCATTCATCACTATGCCTGGCTTTTAGTTGTTGTTATTGTTTTATTTTTGAGACAGGGTCTCCCTATGTAGTCTAGGCTGACTTAAAACTTATGATCCTCTTATCTCTGCCTCTTGAGTGCTGGGATTACAGGTGTGAGCCACCACCCAGTCTGTGTCTTAATGAGCCTTCCTGGTGAGTCTGCTGCATGCTCAAATTGAAGGTCACTGTTTGAGAGGTCATCTAGTCTCCCCACAATACAGATGAAGAAACCAAGGCCCAGAGATGTACTTTTTGGGCCTAGAACAGTGCCTGGATCATACTAGGCAATTAAGAATCATTTGTTCAGGGGAAAAGAGTGAGAGAAAAATCTCAAAAATATATGTGGCCGGGCGCGGTGGCGCATGCCTGTAATCCCAGTGGCTCGGGAGGAAGAGGCAGGAGGATCGCAAGTTCGAGACCAGAGGCAGTCTGTGTAATTTAGCGAGACCCTGTCTCAAAAATTAAAAAAAAAAAAATGGGCTGAGGGTGCAGCTCAGTGGTCCAGCACTTGCAAAGCATGCAAGCGCGAGGCCCTGGGTTCAACCCCCAGTACCACAAAAAAAAAAAAAAAAAAAGATACAACTACATGAATTGGAAAAAATAGGGGAAAGGGAAGAAAACAATGAGAATATAACCTATGATTGCATACAATTTTTATTACATATTAATCAAATGGTTCTGTAAAATGTGTAAGTTGATGCAAGTGTAACCCGAAGTGATGTAAGAGTTCCATAGTGGAAATAGCAAGTCTTACTACTCTATACCCCACCAACATTTATAAAGGAAAAAAATACAAAATGTACTGCATCATGACCAATTAGAAAAAATCATTTGTTCAATGTAAGTGAGGGAAAATTACTTCCCTAAACAATAGGGAAGTCATGGCAAAACCATGTGCTATTTATTTTATATTAAATTTGTATATATTAAATTTATATATTTTTTGAGTAAGTACTACATTCACATGGTTCAAAATTCAAAAGGTTAAACAAAATATATAAAAGAGTGAAAATTATCCCAAATAAATGCATGAAAATAAACTGGAAAATAATAGCAAAAATTTAGAAAACGTATGTGAAAAGTTTCCATTCCCACCTACCCAGTAGCTCTCCTGGGAGAATCAGTCAGGCTCTTCCATATCCTCCTGGGGTCATTTTATGCTCTCAGAAGAAAAGTTGAATGCAGCCCTTTTTACATAAGTGGAAGCATGCTACTCCAATAGTCTAGCATTTTGCCAAAAGGCTAATTTGAATATATCGTTTAAAACCTAGAAACTGAGCCAGGTGTGGTGGTACACTCCTGTAATCCCAGCACTCAGGAGACTGAAGTAGGAGGATCGACATGAATTTGAAGCCAGCCTGTTCTACATAGCGAATTCCAGGACACCCTGGGCTACAGAGTGAGACCCTGTCCTGAAGAAACAAAACAAAAACAAAGCCAGGCACAGTGGCTCACATCTGTAATCCCAGCGATTTGGGAGGTGGAGGCAGGATGATAGCAAGGTTGAGGCCAGAAGCAGCCTATGTAATATAGCAAGATTGTGACTCAAAATAAAAATTAAAAAATGAGCTAGGGGTTCAGTTCAGTGGTAGAGCACTTGCAAGGTGTGCATGAGGTCCTTGGTACTGCAAAAAGAAAAAAAAGAGAGAGAGAGAGAGAGAGAGAGAGACCCCTGGAAATTATTCTTTATGGTGTATTAATCAATTTATAGAACTGCCATAATAACAACTCAGGATTCTTCACTGTTTTTCTAATAAAGTTAAGTGTGTTGCTCATTATGTACATTTCCTATCTAATGACTGGTACCAGGAACATCTTTATCCATGAACTAAAACAGCATTACTACTTCCACATTTATTCAGACAATTCCTTCCTTAGAGCAAGACTCCAGGACAACAAAGGGGGCTCAACAAATAGATGCTAACTCACAACCCAAGGTTCTCCTCCACACCTCCCCATGCAGCTTTTTCTGCACTGACAACATGACAGTCGAACAACCTACTTCTGTACCTGTCTCCCTATGGCTGTCCAGTCACTCTGAGGCAGGGAAAGCAGACGACCCATCCTGTATCCCAGGGACTGGGACCTAGCAGTTAATGCTCATGGAACTGAAATACAGAAGCAGGCAAATGATACTTAGAGCAGGTTACTTCATTCCCAGGTTCCAAGCCTCCAACATGGACCAAGGGTCAGAATCTATTGTTTTCTGTGCACAGCCTGGTGTCCTAAAGCACTGGATCCATGGAATGCTGTATATAATAACAAAGCTCTGTACAGATTGCCTAGGGTAGGGGTTGGCACACTTACACAGACAGGACTAGTTAGTACATATTGTCAGCTTTGGGGATAGTCTCTGTCACAACTCTGCCATGTTATTGTTGTTAGGGGCCGTTGAGTCTTGTCTGATTCAGCAATCCTCTTAGGGTTTTCAATGGCTGATCGTTTTGGGATTGCCTTGGGAGTGGATTGCCATATCCTTCTCCCATTTTTGCAGTGACTGGGACTCGAACCAGGGACCTCAGAGACTGCAGAGCGGTGCTCTACCAATTGAGCTAAACCCCGAAACCAGCCATAGACAATATATAAATGGGTAAGTGGGGAAATCTACTTATGGTCACTGAAACTTGACTGTCATAATTTTCATATGGCAAGAAACACTATTCTTTTAATTTTTCTTCAATCAAAAATATAACAGTGCTCCTTAGCTCACAGGCTGTATAAGAGTAGGTGCAAGCTGGACTTGGCCCAAGCCATGATTTTCTGGCCCTTGTTCTAGACCATCAAAGTCCTTCCTGACCCTCTAGCCAAGGGCACAGTCTGTAAGGAGGACATCTGTCTTAAGGCCAAGCTTTGGACAAGAGAGCCAGCCAGAAAGACATTGGGAGAGGAAGTTGATTTTGGCTTAGGTCTCGGCAGGATCTGTTTGCTTACAATTCAGAAGGAGTAACACCCGGCTCCCGCCAGACCACCACCACTTGTTTGAGGAAGAAAACCCAAAAAGACTTTCCTTTTTCCGACCGGGGCTGTCATTTAGAGACTGTATACACAATTCCACAAATGCCTTGGCTCATGTTTTAGGCAAGCCTTCCTCTCACGTCTCTGAAGGAAGCTTAACTCAGATTCCCCTGGGATTCCTCCCCATCTCTTCCCCAGAGGAGAGGCAGGAGCCAAAGGCAGTTTTGAGCAATGTGGTTATTCCAAATGCTTTCTGATTAGTTTCCTAGATAAAACCAGTGGGTATTTTATAATCTAGTAACCAACTACTGCGGACATGTTCCACCAATGATGGTGTTTAGCACCTAAATCTCCCCTAGTGTGCAGTGCCTGGTGTCCACTTCTCCCTTCACAGCCCCGCTGTTCCCTGCCCTGGGCTTCAGACTGACTCTCAGTCATGTGAGGATTTTCAAGGATCCTTTTGGGCTCCAATGGCCATCAATTGCCTCATCTATCAGTGGCATCATTGCACTTTCCGAAGCCCTATGAATCAGCAAGGAGCCTGGCTCACAGCTGGGAACCTACAAAGCAGAAGGTTTGGACTTTGATTCCTATAGGAGGCTCTATACCAGGAAGTTGCCTGGGACAGAACTGGGGAGTGTTTCGTTCTGCTGTATATAGGGTTGCTCTGAGTTGGACCTGACTTGACAGCACTTAACAACAACATTCCAGGAAGTAGAGACTGGAGCTGTTTCTCTCTCTTTTTTTGGGGGGGTGGGGGGGAGGACAGGGTCTTGCTATGTAGCCCAGGCTGACCTCAAACTTGTGATCTTCCTGCCTCAGCCTTCAGAGTGCTGGGATGACGGTGTATGCCACCATGCCTGGCCTATTTCACTGTAGCCTGCTGGTCTTCATTGTCCTTGCCATCCTTCCTCTGGGCTAGCAGTGGTTTCTTACCAGGGACTTTAACACTCTCTCTCTACCGTGACTACCACATGCCATCTCTTCTCCCTCTCCCTTGCCAGCATGCAGTGTATGGATGCTAAGGCCATGGGGAAGAAAGTGGGGGCTGCTGCAGTCTAGGGTGGCTTCTTGGAGGAGGCAGCAATGGTCTGAGAAAGTCTGGCTGGTATATTCCTGGGCACACTTTTCAAACCACCCTCCTCAACAAATGGCTTGGACTTGGTAGAGAGATTAAGACCATGGGCACTGAGTTTAACTATGGGGTGTCTAGAAGAGCACTGGAGTAGAAGGCAGAAGCCCTGGGCTTTGTTCTGTTGATACTCTGTGTGATCCAAGGAAAGTCATTTGCCTTCTCTGGACCTCAGCCATGTTTTTATATATCCCAATAATAAAGTTGTTCTACAGGAAGCCTGTATAAAATCCGTACAATCTCTGCCTCATTTTTTATTGACTTGCAGAAACTGAAATTCAGGATTCCATATGCACTTGTTATTGACAGCAGAGAACTAACCACCATTTATGTGGCAAATGCACAGATCATAGAGGCCACCACATGCTCTCTACTGTCCTTCCAGGACACACTGGAAGTTAGAAAAAGTAGGCAATGTTAAATTGGTGTAACTGATGTGACCTAGCACTTCCTGTCTGACAAACGGCTCTGGAAGACTAGGGCAAGATATGCTCCAACATGGGCACTGGCATCAATGCCCTTCACACAGTCCTGATAAAGTCAGTGATGAACCACTGCTACAGGGGGAAAGCAGCAGGTCACACATGCAGAGACAACGTACGAAACTTAAAACCCAAACCTATGGCACCTTAGGGCAACAGGCTCTGAGGGGTATGTGCTAGGGACAAGGACCACTGCAGGCTGCCCAGCTCCTGATGCAGCCTGCCCCAACTCACAGCTGCCTCTCTCCCCCAATCACCTGGCAATGGTAAGCTGAACAGCTGAGTCTGCTAAGAGGTCTGCAAGAAGACAGGGCAGGTAGGAGGGATACCTGAACCATCAGTCTGCAGGGAAGTCCCTGAGTGATCCAGATGCAGGCTACCTCATAAGTACATGGTTCTCCTAAGGAAGAAGGTAGGAATTTCGGAATCAATCAGCAACCACACAAAAGACCTACTTTGTACCAGGAGAGATGAACAGATCAAAACCCGGGTCTCATGAGCCTTATAGCAGAACGGACTGGGGACCCGATGGCTCAGAGACTAGCATCTGTGCCCTGCTCTACCCTGCATATTTTTTCAAACAAACTCACACGAAGATGCTTCTGTGCCAGGAGTCTGCTACAGGAGAGGTAACCCCACCAACCTGTGTCTTTGAGCTTGGAATCTGCAGGAGGAGGTTCTTCTTAAAGACCCCAAGGAATTTTACAAGCAGGAGGCAGAGAAGGACCACTGGCCACCCTGGCCTTACATGGTGGGAACCACAGTACAGGGCTCAGGCTTGGCTGGAGGGCCACCCAGGAGGTGCAGTGGACAGGTCCGGGTTGCTAGGGGATCCAGGAAAGGACTCTGCAGGTCAGAGGTCTGGGCCCAGAGTCTACAGAAAGGATCTTCTACTCTTCCCGCAAGCACTTGGGGCATGAGGCATTCTGAATCAGCACCAGGACCACAGCCAAAAAAAAGGATCTCCATCCTAAGGCTGTCCTGAGCAGGGCAGGGCAGGGCAGGGCAGGGCAGGGCAGGGCAAGAAAAAGGGAGGAGATTTCCCTCTGGCAGCTCCACCAAAGCCCTAGGGAGTGTGGGCAATTAAGATAGAGGGAAAGGGTGCTGGCAGGGAGACCTGGCTCACTTAGCCCCACCTGCAGGCTCAGAGTGAATTATTAATTTAAGAAAATATAAAGCAAACACCCAAGGGCTCCATTCCTATTACTTAAGCCCCACACCCAGGATCATGGGAGGCAACTTGCCAAGGGAGCTCCAGAGGTTGGCCACACAGACTGGCTTCGTCTATGAGGGATAGGGAGGAGAAGGGTGTGGCCAGCACCATCACTATGCCCTGGCCACACACCCAGGATAGCACCAGCCCCACAGACTTCCGGGCCCCAGGATTTCCAGTAGGCTGTGAGGGTTAGGGGCTTACTTCCCAAATGGACCAATGGGATTGGCTTCAAAGACATTAGACTCTACATACAAAGTGTATACAGTCAGTGTCGTTCTAGAAAATGCCTCACAGCTCACGGGGTGACAGCGACGCTCCCTGTATGTGCAGTCATGGCATTAGTGTTCCTGTGCTGGGGTCTGCTGGGCTCCGATGGCTTTCCTTCCTGCCTTTCAGACAGGAAACGCCATGCAGAAAGCTCAGGGTAACCCAGCCTATGATGTCAGCGCTACTCTCGGGCATCTTGTAAACAGCAACAGCAACACAGAGACACATCCTGGGCAATACCACAACCCCTTGGGCTCTTGGCTTGTAAGATAGGGGGACTAAGACAAGCAATCACTGTGGCCCCTTTTGGCTCAGAGTTCTAAGGTCTTTGGGGGAGTCAACAAACCAGAGGGACCTCTGGGCTGGAGGCTTTCCCAGCAGTACTTCCTGAGTCACTTCCGCCTCCAGTGCCCTGTGAATGTGGATCCGGTCTCCTCCCTGAGGCCCAGTGGCCTGTGAGCATCACTCATGCACCCACCTCTCCGCAGGTGCAAGTTCTCTGGACAGGTGGAGGCTCATTGCTCATCTCTGGGCCCAGCCTGTGTCCCCTGCCTGGCCATGTGAATGCTGAGCAGGCACGTGCTCAATGAAACCAGGCAGAGGGCCACAGAGCTCATACCAAGTGGCCCCTGGGATTTGGCCTGGCCATCTGGCTGTCCCTGGTGATGACTCCTTTGTCCTTCACTGTCCCATGGGAGTTTGGCCTTCTCCATCAGTGAGAGAGGCTTCTCACTGGAAGATCCAGGAGCCTCACCCCTGGTGGCACCTTGTCCAAGCTCTCAGGACCCTTGAAAACTACTGAGGGGAAACCAGGGTGTGATGAGACCAAGGGAGCAAATGGCGGGGTGTGTGAGGGGTATCCTGGAAGGGACAAGCCATGGGGACTACTGAGGATAGTGAGTTAGGAGGATCTTGTCCTAAACTGGTTCCAAATCACAACATGCCACAATTAAGGAAAAATGTTTGCTGTAATTTACCAATGCACCCAAGAATTCAGGGTAGAATAATTGTGAGAAATCCCTCCTCCCCACTCACCTGAGATTCCCATTGTGGGAAGTTTTGCAGGATAGTGGGAGGGACCCCAAAAGTTGGCCTCCAGGCTTAGAGAGGCCTCAGAGAGTACAGGGGGTGTCTTGCCCTTCCTGGGATCGCTGCCTTTTCTGGTCATCCTTCCCCCACTCTGGGAAGCTCCAGAACCTGCCTGGACTTGTTCAACACAGACATCCTGTTGGTCATTGGGCCCCATTATTTCACTGTCCCTGTTTCTTGCCAAAACAACTTTCCTTTGCTGCCAGGAGACCACAGGGCTGAAGTAATGGGCCCACCACTAATGTGTGTGGCCCCTGTGGCTGCACTAAGAACAAAGACATGGGGCCAGGACCCTGGGGGTGGCAGGAAGCGTGAGAGGCTTGAACTGTCACAGAAAGGTGTACAGGCCCAGGTGTGCACCCTTCAGTGTGGGGAACAGGACTCCCCCAGGCTTGCTCACCTCAGTGTTCTATTTTTCAATCAAATACCAGATTTTAAGTTTCCTCGGAGTAGAACAGTATTGTAATACTGAGGGAGGATAGAAAAGCAGGGAAGTATGGGGGACACAAAGAGAAAGAGCTTTCACCCCAGGATCTGGTTTGAAACTCACCAGCTGAGAATCAAGAACTTTGACACAACTATCAAGAAAACTGCTGTGAGGACTGCCTGCATAGGGAAGCTATTTTTGAGAGACATTTTAAATAATAAAAATGTTAAAATAGCAATGTTACGCTTAGGATCAAATTATGTGAAATCTCTGAGTTTAACCTAATCTCACAAAGGGGATTAGTGGTCATGCTTTTGCCTAGATAATGCCCTTGTCACATCTTTCTATGAATCCACCTTTGTGACACTGCCCTAAACCCACCTTGTAAAGCCACCAAGTGCATATATATAGAGAGACTCTGTATCCAACTCATAGCGACCCTACATACAACAGGGGAAACACTATTATCAGTGCTTCTCTGCTGTTCATAGGGTTTTCAATGGCAGATTGATTTTTGGGAATGGGTTGCCAGGCCCTTCTCCCAAGCCTACAATATCTGGTGTTGCCAGGCAGCCTCCCATCCAAGTACTAACCAGGCCCGACCCTGCTTAGCTTCTGAGATCTGACAGGATCAGATGATACAGGGCTATGGCTGCAGATATATGGGCTGGGATTTAGCTCAGTTGGTAGAGCACTGCTCTGCAGTCTCTGAGGTCCCGAGTTTGATTCCCATCACCGCAAAAATGGGAGAAGGACATGGCAATGTGGCAATCTACTCCTGGGGCAATCCCGAAATAATCAGCCACTGAAAACCCTATAAGGGTTGCTGTGAGTCAGATATGACTCGACGGCACCTAACAACAAGAACAACATACATCACACACACACACGTGTGTGTGTGCCTGTATATATATACACATACATATACATACATATATATACATATATACATATATATATATACATATATACATATATACATATATATATATACATATATACATACATATATATATGTATATATATACACTGGCACACACACACACACACACACATTGGTAGCCTGCAGCCGTAGTACTGTGACATCAGATCTCAGAAGCTAAGCAGGGTCGATCCTGGTTAGTACTTGGATGGGAGACCGCCTGGGAACACCAGATACTGTAGGCTTGGGAGTAGGGCCGGGCAACACACTCAAAAATCAATCCGCCATTGAAAACCCTATGAGTACCAGAGAAGCACTGACTATAATAGTGTTTCGCCTGTTGTAGGTAGGGTCACTATGAGTCGGACACTGACTCGAAGGCACCTACCACCACCAACAATGCAGTGTTAAGACATCTAAGTGCTTCTTTTCTTTCTTGAGAAGCCCATGTCGTACCTTGGATGTGTATCTCACTCTGAGTGTTTGCACTTATTCTAAAGCGTGTACTTATTGACTCTATAGCTTTGTTTCACTCTCTTTGACTCATCTTGAAATTCTTTTCTGTGATGAAGCCCAGGACCTCGCTTTACCTGAGTAGAGGTCCTGACTACGAGAACTCCTCAGGCCAGGTGGCCACACTGGGTTGCGTCTCTCTGCTGCACCTCGGGCGACAATCCTTCTATTATTATATCTCTCCCTCCCTTCCCCACAGTACCATAAGCAATGTTTGGCCCAAAGCCAATCTACTCAATGTTTATGGAATGCAGTAACCAAGTCTGTCAAATACAACCTCGCATGCGTGGCTAGCGATCAGGAAGTGAAGGAGCCATTCTCGCTTCTCAGGGAGCCAGTGTGGTCCAGAGTAAAGCCAAGGATGCTGGAATGAGAGCCCCCAACACCTCCAGGCATCCTCCAGCACATGCAGGGTGCTCTAGAGGGGCAGCTGCGGTTGGAGAGCAGAGGAGGAGACCGTGCTGTCCATGACCAAGTGGACCAAGATGCCACTGAGCAAATGGGAAAAAGCATGCCAATGGTGCCTAACGTGTACCAAGCACTAACACCAGGCCTGGCACAGTGCCAAGGACTGTATAAGCCCCTCCCAGTAACTTCATAGGTATGAAGTTCCTTCAGCATCTTTTACCACCTTGTCATCCTCCTCATCCCCCATGTCTGTCAGCTTGTTGTGCTGTGGAGGCTTGTATATTGCTGTGATGCTGAAAGCTATGCCACCGGTATTTCAGATATCAGCAGGACCACCCATGGTGGACAGGCTTCAGCTGAGCTTCCAGACTAAGACAGACTAAGGAGAAAGACCTGGCAGCTCACTCCTGGAAAATTAGCTATTGAAAACGCTATGGATAACAGAGAAGCACTGTCAAATACAGTACTGGAAAATGAGTCCCCCAGGCTGGAAGACATTGAGGAAATGACTGGGGAAGAGTTGCTGCCTCAAAGTAGAGCTGACCTTAATGATGGGAATGGAGTAAAGTCCCTGGGACCTCCTTTTGCTGTTGTGGCACAACTCAAAATGAGAGGAAACATAGTGTCTGCAACAATGGCTCAAACATAAAAAGGTCATGTGTATGGCACAGTGTTGGGTAGTGTTTAGTCCTGATGTATTTAGGGTCACTTTGAGTCAGATCTGACTAGATAGCCCCTAACAACAACAACAACCTCCTCATAATATCCTGAGAATAGTCTCAGATGTGTCCCTTTATTAACCTCTGGGATAACATCTTTAGGGCCTATACCGGGGAGTGGAGGAGTGTGTGATGACTTTTTTGGTTTTGAGACAGTGACTTGTTGCGTTGCCCAGACTGGCCTTGAATTCTTACGCTCAGGTGATGGTACTGCCTCAGCCTTCTGAGTAGCTGGGGCTACAGGCATGTGCCACTGCACCTGGCTAGTGTGATGGCTTTTCATATATCAATTTGGCCAGGCTGAACTTGTACCCTCAGAATTCCTTTTCTGTAAAGCTGGTTAAAGCAGAATCTTCTAATGAATGATACCTACAAATTACCGATAAACAAGTATATCCTCTAGGGTACTGTTTGAATAGCCAAAGACAGAAAACAACTCAAATGCCTGTCAGCACATAACCTTGTTTTATGTGTGGTTCTGCACTTTAATATATGTTGCTGATTCATTAACGCCGAACTCATGGCCAATGGTACTATAATTCATGCCTGAACCAGGCTTATCTAATATACATATTTTCTCTGTAAGGCATGTCACAGCGTTCTTGTGCTTAGAACAGTAGATGACACTTCACACTACACTTGGGCCTCATTGTAAATAGTGAAATCAACAACAAAAAGCACAAAAACTGTGAAAAGTGTGGTGTTCAACAGACTGAGAAAAGGATACTTGGGTATAGCACTGAGAGGTGAAATGAGGCGGCAGAGCCCCCTTGTTGAGAACTCAAAAGTTTCACTGTTTGGTGCACATCCATGAATGACTGAGAAAGCATATACTGTACTGATTCTGCAGTTACAGGTAAGTTATAGAGAACAGGAAAACTCGCATATATGGAACCCGTGAATAATAAAGATCAACAGAGTATTCATAGCTGCTTATATATTTGTAAGAGAAGTCTGGAAGGAGACAAGAAACTAATAATAGTTGTCTGCAAAGAGGTGAAACTGGACTGATTAGGAAAAAGCACGAAGAAGATTTTTACTTTATAGCTTTTCTTTTTTTTTTTTTGAGACAAGGTCTTACTATGTAGCCCAGACTGGCCTTGAACTCATGATCCTCATGCCCCAGCCTCTTGAGTGCTAGGATTACAGGATTATTTTCTAGTTTACCATATTTTTCTGTGTTTGAACCATATGAATATAATAATATTCAAAAAATAGGTAAAGTATTAGTTGGTGTGTTACTGTGGCAGAGAAACCAACCCAAGCAAACTTCTGAGAGGAAATATTTATTAGGGACTCATTGTTAGAGGATTTTAGTCTATAGAGGCAGGGCAGGCATGGTGGCAAGGCAGGTTGTGGGGCAGGTGGCAGACCTCCTCACATCTTGGCACATCATGAGCAGAGAGACTGATCAGACTGCAGTCTAGATAAAAACCTCTATAGGCCCTGCCCCAGTGACTTGATTGGGCAAAGCTTAGGAAACACCTCCCAAAGTTCCATTGTTTCCACAAACAGCGCCACCACCTGAGGACCAAGTGTTCAAACATGTGACATGTGGGGGATATTTAGATCCAAACCATAACAAGATACAATAAAAGAGTGAGAGAACCTGCATGTACCCTTAAAAGCCTAACAAATTTGCTTTAACTTAAAACATAAATGCCTTACCAATCTCTGAATCTAGGGCCTAGGCCTGATCTTCACTTTCAGGTCTGTCCAATAGCGCTCTGCATTTGTCTTTTACATGTAAACCACCCACAACACATAGTCTACCATGTTTAAGTTTAGTTTCTTTAAACAAGAGCCGGAGGTTGAGGATACGGGTGAAGGCACTGTGTGGTACAGAACCCTCTGACATGCTCACTACCGTCTCTCTCCCTAGAGCCAGCCCATCATAGGTGTCTTTCTCACAACTAATTTGGCAGTCATTCTCTTTGGGTGATTTGCTTTTATAAAATTTGCATCACTCAGTGCACATGTCCGAATGAGGTTGAACAAGATGAAAAGTTTACTGTTCATAGAAATAATGTTTGTCTTTCTTTTTTTTGTGTTCATAGTTCCTTAGCTTATTTCATTTACCCCACTTATGTCATTACAATAACAAGTACACTGGCATACGCAGGTCTAAGGACCAACCCAGGTGGTGCTTGTCCAGGCCCTGTGAGTGGGTACTGTGGCTGGAGATAGGGGGTGCTCTCTTTGTGGGGTACTAGAGAGATGTCGGTATGAGTTGGACACGATGGCACCTAACAACAACAACAGAGAGATGTGGAGGTCAGCTGCCACTTAGTTACACAGGTTGATTAAAGATAGTTTTACCTGTATGTCAATGTGGCTTGCTAACTTTTAATGTGCTATGAAAATGCTCGCTGTGGCTGAACTATGCATGGGCACATGTTCTTCAGCCCTGTCAGATGTCAGTGATGTGTCCCCTGATCAGGTGCAGGCTCCTTGTGGGCAGCTGTTCCCATGGTGTTCAGGGCAGAGCGGGGGTGGGGCACCTTTGGAAAATACCTTCTGACACAAACAGACCTCTTTTTCTCAAAGGCCTTTAAGGTAGGATTTCTGACAAGACTTACATTTAGATGGTACATTTTAGGAAAAGGATGTGGTAGGGCAGGTCTGTAAGATCTCTTTAGGGGTCTTGGATATAAATGTCCAGTCTGAGCTCCCAGCTGCTCCTGGCCAAGATGAATCCCCCAACCATTCAGAATCAATGCAGAACCCCCTGCTAGCAGGACAGGGAAGAGGCCAAAGTCCATGATCCAAAACCCAAAGTTTTCTGCCTCAGCAAATGACCTTGACCACTGCTTCACAGAGAAAATGGGGCCTGCAGGCCTTTACCCTCTCTACTTTTTGCCACCCGAACAAATTTTTACCCCTTCACCCCCCTGCTCTCTTTTCATTCATCTGAAATGACCAGAGGCCCTTTGCCCAGGAGCCTGAATCAGCAACTAGAACCCCCAAGAGCCCACTTCCACCCCACCCCCCTCACTTTCAATAGTTCCTGCTGATGTTGTCCCATAGCATTTCCCTGGCCATCTTCTCATCTCATTCCTATGCTCATAGGTTCTTCTTTTATCCACATGTATGAGTTACTTTTGCATGTCTTTGTCCAAAATACTTGCCAGAAACAACTTAAGGAAGGCAGGATTTATTTCGGTTCATGGTTTCAGAGGGTTTTAATCTGAAGTGGTGGGGAAAGCATGGTGGAACTTGTGATAGAGGATGGCTGTTCACAACATGGCAGACCAGGAAGCAGAAAACAAGATAGGGAGCAGGAGTCAGGGAAGCCTTCAAAGGCCCACCCCCTGGTGACTTACTTCTACCAACTAGGCCCTACCTCCCAAAGATTCCACAGCCTCCCAAAACAGCACCACCAGTCAAGGACCAAGAGTTCAAACAAGAGCCTGTGGGGGACCTTTCAGATTCAAACCATGACACAGTAGTCTCTTCATAGCTGGCCTTGTCCCTCCAGCCCCATCCTTTCTTCTTCACTTTCTACCCAGAAGCCTTGCCCATGCCACCCTCTGCTGAAACCCTCCAGTGCTCCTCTGCCAGTGGGGTAAGTGTCCAAACAGCTCAGCTGGGACAGGAGGCCTCTCATGATTTGGCCTCATCTAGTGGCCTGGGGTTTAGCTCAGTTGGTAGAGTGCTTCCCCATACACTCTGAGGACCCGGGTTCAGTCCTCAGCACCACAAAGATGGGAGAAGGACATGGAAATCCACTCCTAAAGCTATCCCCAAACAATCAGCCATTGAAAACCCTATGAGTTGGACCCAACTCGATGGCACCTAACAACAACCTTCCCAAAGGTTTTTCCCACTTCCTCCCCAACCCTGGCATACCTGTCCTATGGAGCTAAACAGGGTTTCCATAATCCCAGTCCCTCTGCCTGAAATCTTTTCCTCCAGTTCTCTGTCTTCTTAGCCTGCAAGTTTCTGCTCAAGACCAACATCTTTTATGGTCCTCAGCCATTCATTTATTGAGTGTCCACAAGGTGCCAGGCACAGGGGATATAATGGAAGCAGGAACAGACATGGTGTCATCTCTCAAGGGGCTTCCAGTCTGGGGGTGTGAATCTCAGACTTAGATAAATGCAATCTTATGATGTGCTGAGCGGCTATAAGGAAGTGCTGTGACTTTAGCAAAATGGTCAGGGGAAGATCCTCTGAGGAAGCCATGGTGATGCCTGATCTGAAAGATGGGAAGGACATAAGCAGACGAAATAGAGTGTGGAAAGCTATAGTCCGGACAGTGTGGGCAAAGGCCTGTGGGTGGTAGATACATGGTGGGCCTATGGACTATAAGAAGGCCACAGTGGCTGGCATGGAGGAATAAGGAGTACAGTGGAGAAACTGGAGAGGGGCAGGAGCCAGATCACCTGAGGTGCTTCAAGGGAAGGAGCCTTCTCTTTGTCCTAAGAGTATTGAGGTGCCACTCAAGGGTCTTGGGCTGTGTGTCTATGGGTGAGTAGCAGTGACTGACCAGACTCCCATTTGCAAAACTCCTTCTGGTTGCTGTGTAGACCAGGGCTCAGCAAAGGTTTTCTGGAAAAAGCCAGAGAGTACATATTCTAGGCTTTGTAGCCAAGAAGCAAAATATAGGCTATTACATGGACATCTATATAAGACAAACAACAGATTTCTACAAATTCCTAGAGGAAACTCCAAATGTGATAAAAACAACTGAGTATATTGTTTCTGATAATACAAATCTACTAATAAGAATGGAATCATTTTTTAGAGGGACCTCATTTCACTTAATTGGGTTCAGAGTTCCCATATCATTGAACACTCATCTGTAAAGATGGTGTATAGCATATGGGTGGTACAAAATCAAGCAGTAGCTGGATGCAGCCTGTGAGCTATAGTTTGTTGGTCCCTGGTGCAAATAAGATGCTGGGTGAGCAAGCACCTTGGGGACTTGGTCTTGCTATTGGTTAGCCAGGCAGCTCAGGTGAGGACAATGACAGAGGAGTGTTTCAGGGTGAATTTCATAGATTTGGTGACTGAATGGGGAGCCGGAGGGGGAGTGGCAAGGTGACACCCACATGTTGGGTTCACTTGGATGAAACCTAGGGCACTGGAAAGCTCAGTTTTCCTTTGAGACCTGACAGGCATTGTCACTGAGACAGCTAGACAAGGGGCCCTAAGGCCCAGAGACATCTGTGTGGCCTCTGATGACAGGTGGTAAGTGAAGGCAGGATCGGAGGAAGAACACCCAGACAGCAAGCAAGAATGGGCCGGTACATCTTCATATACCACTTAGACACTGTCACAAATGGTTTTGTCTGTCTCCTCCATTAGATTTGCTTGTTGCTAAAAGTAAAGATCATTTGAAGCATTTACTGATGAAGATAAAAGAACACAGCCTTCAGTATGGATTGTACCTCAACACCAACAAAACAAAAATCCTTATGACTGGGTCAGTATGCAACTTCAGGATAAATGGAGAGAAGATTGAGATTGTCCAAGATTTTGCTTTACATGGTTCTACAATCAACACCCAAGGAAACAGCAGTCAAAAAATCAAAAGACCCACTGGATTGGGAAAAGCTGTTGCAAAAGACCTCTTTAAAGTATTGAAAAGTAAAGATGTCACATGGAAGATAAAGGTGTGCCTGACTCATGCCATGGTATTTTCAGATGCATCATATGCTTGTGAAGGCCTGGGCATTGAATAAGGGAGACAGCAGAAGAATTGATGTTTTTGAATTACGGTGCTGGAAATGAGTATTGAATATACCATGGACTGCTAAAAAACCCAACATATCTTTCCTAGAGGAAGCGCAATCAGAGTGCTCCATGGGAGCATGGATGGTTAGACTGCGTCTTATGTATTTTGGACATGGAGTGAGGAGGGACCAATACCTGGAGAAGGACATCATGTTTGGGAGAGTGGCAGGCCAATGAAAAAAAAGGAAGACCTGGCCGGGTGTGTTGGTGCACGCCTGTAATCCCAGCAGCTCTGAGGTGGAGGCAAGAGGATTGCAAGTTCGGCACCAGAGAAAGTCTGCATAATTTAGTGAGACCCTGTCTCAGAAAAGTGTATAAATGGGCTGAGGGTGCAGCTCAGTGGTCCAGCACTTGCAGAGCATGCAAGCGTGAGGCCTTGGGTTCAACCCCCAGTATCACACACACACACACACACACACACACACACACACAAAAAAAAAAAAAAAAAAGGAAGACCCTAACTAGATGGATTGACACAGTGGCTGCAACAATGGACTTAAATGTAAAAAACCTCATGTGCCTGGCACAGTGTCGGGAAGTGTTTCCTTCTGTTGTACATAGGGTCACTATGAGCCAGATCCAACTTGACAGCACCTAACAACAACAACTCCATTAGACTAGCATCTCATCTAAGGAGTGCCCCATTCACTCTGTTCTGAGGAGTCTGCATCACACCTGCGCCCACTGGGTGCTCAAGACACAAAAGTAGAAGGGAAGGGAGGGGAGAGGACAGCTTGGTTCCCACAGCAGACAGAGCAGACTGTCTCAGCACACAATGGGAGCTCGCATTCCACTCTTGCTTTGAGTGGCCACCTTCCCCTGTGGCTTGCCTGCCACAAGGACCAGCATTGACCAGGGTCACCAGACTCTTTCCCAATCACCCTAAATCATCCAAGTCATGTGCACACACACATTTACACACACACTTTCTCCCAACCCCATCCAGGAGATGATGTGTGGTGACGGTGTATTGAAAACACACTTATCAACTGTTAGCTTAACATGTCTAAATATTATGTTCTATCACCCAGAACATCACTTTATTTTAATTAAAATAAAGTGGCAATCCCACTCACAGAGAAGCAGGGGGAGAAGGAAAAAAAGCCACAGGTTAAAGAAAATTAATCCCCCTGCTGTTTTTTTTTCTTCTTTCTTTCTTTAGACAGGAAGAATAAAAAGCTCATGGCTCCGTCCCTTGAATGGCTTCAGTAGGCTGAACACTGGGATGCAGAGTTGTCCACTCTAGTGACCCAGGGTGGAGCTCAGGGAGGACCAGTCTCCCTCATCGCAGCCACAACTCCTCTGACGCTACACGGAGTCTCAGACAGGGACAGCAAGGAATCTGTGAGAGGCGTATGTGTCTTCATGGCCAACAGTAACATTCTAGACAACACTATACTGGACTATTTTACTCTGTCCCCACAAAAAGCCTAGAAGGCCAACATTTAGTCTCTGTTTCAAAGATGAGGAAATTCCTTGGGGGTGATCTTCTTAAGGTCAAATAAATGGTGACAAGGGGCTAGGCCCCCAATCCTCTGATGCCAAAGGATGGGGCTTCCTCTTCTATTCTGCACAGTCCCTTGGTCATTGCAGAACTGATTAGCAAGAGGCTACTTCCTCCTTCTAGGATCCTCCCAGCTTTTATCTTTGACTTCTGAAGCACCAAGAAGAGCTACCATAGTATAGACAGAGCTCAGGAATCTGGCCATCAGCTCCTAGAAGCCTTCAAACCTCCCCATTAGACATGAACTTGGATGTGGGAAGAAGATCCTAATGCACTTTACACTAAAAAAGAAAAAGAAAAAAGGAAAGGAAAGGAAAGGAAAGAAAGAAAGAAAAAAAGAGAGAGAAAGAAAGAAAGAAGGAAGGAAAGAAGGAAGGAAAAAAAGAAGGAAGGAAGAACAGGCACTAGGCTGAGAAAGCCACACTCCAGTTATCTGCATTGTTTTTCATTCATCCAGAACATCTCACTGGACAGAAATAAACGGCTCACACGGCAGGTGTTTTCCTCATGGAAGCCCCAATAATGCTTCTTCTGGACCCAGAAGGCCAGGGTCCAACCCTGATCTTGCACTAGCAAGGTGAGAAACCCCGGCAGACGCATCTCACCTTGCTTCTGGGCCTCAATTTTGACATCTGTAAAAGAGGAACAGCAAGACCTACCATTCTGGGTCCCTGTGAAGATTCAGTGAGAGAACATATGGACTGTGCATGGCACCCAGGGAGAACTGGTGCAGTCCTGGCCCAGGGTGGGGTTTCTATTGTTTGGTTTTGATGTGGGTACAGTTAAGATCAGGCCCAATGACTCAGTCCTGATGGGACTGGTTTGGTTATTTGTTTCCTGGGCAACCTTCTGGCCTCCTTCTGTTTCAATTAGCAAAATGAAGTGGACACAGGAGGAAAGAGAGAAAAGCCTCAGTAGCCCGGACCCTTTGGTATAGGGAACAATGATCTTGCTTCCCCCAATACCCTCTGAGAGCACCAGAGCACCGGAACACCAGAGCACTTCCATTTTTATCCAGAGTGAAGATCCAGACACATCATGATCCATATACATCCACTGGGCAGAGAAGCAGATAGAAGAAAGCAAATGCTCATACAACTTACTCATTTTTGTAGGCAGCTTCCTGGGGTCTACAGGTCTATATGGATGATGCAAGAGGGACTGTGAGTGTGGCCACAGGCCACAAAGAGGTCTCCCACCTGGTGTTAGTGGTAACGAAGGTGGGCTCTGCTCTCTGGGGTCAGCTCTCAAACAGTTCAAGCCCCCAGGAAAAGGAAAAAAAATCATTATTTACTGGCCATTGAAAGCATGACAATGGGGGCTGCTCTGCACTCTCTGAGGCCTTAGATTGGATCCCCAGCACCGCAAAAATGGGAGAAGGACCTGGCAGCCCACTCTTGAAACAATCAGCCGTTGAAAACCCTAGGAATAGCAGAGAAGCACCGACATAGTGTCGGACATGGCACAATGTCAGGGAGTGCTTTGTTCTGTTGTACATAAGGTCGGACCCAACTTGACAGCATGTGACGACAACAACAACAACAACAACAATAAAGAATGACAATCCCTGTGGTTATCATTAATGAAAAAGCCTAGTGAGGTGTGCCAGGTCATTCCAGCCCCTCCAAGACATCAAACATGGTAATTCTCTACTTCTTTTCTGTGTCAAGAAGCCCCCGCTCTCAGATGCCAGGAAGCTGGCAGCGTATTCCTCAGTTCCTTGCTTTGGGTTGCAGCCTCTCTTCCCACTGAGACGGCCGCCCGTGAAGGGGACTCAGGACACACTGGCAGGGCCGTCCTGGGGAAGCAGGTCTGAAGTGGTCTCAGTGGCCCACATAGGCTACCTGACCTGATGGGCATTCCCTGGTTGCAGTTCCTGACTCCCTCAGAGCTCAAGCCATCCTCCCAGACCTTAGAAAAGACAAAATGAGGACAATCCTACCCAAATAATTTGGGGGGCTCCTCATACTCCTTGTTTCTCTAAGGAGGACTCAGCAGAAGACTATATATTCTTTCTTCCAGGTCAGTGATGGGAGCTCCAGGGAAGAAGAAACTTCCAGAGGTCGCATGCGCTGGTAGGAGCCAACAGTGGAAGATGAGGGCCAAAGGCGCCCAGGCCCTGGTCCGAGGGCCTCTGAGGAGAACCAACCACTGACACCAGAACAAGGCCAGGCCCTCCCCTGCCATGAGCGCTCTCCAGGAATCCTAACAAGAGGCTTTGCTGAGGTGCAAAGCAGCAGATTCCTGTCTGCTTCCATCTCATTGATAAAAATGTCACAGCTTTCTCATAATAGCTCTCATGTCCCCTCCTTTCCCCTTCCACCCTGTCTTTTGGACCTGAACCAAGTCTCCCCCTCTCCTCTTGATGACGTGCTGGCAGATTATCTCCCTGTAACAGGAAATTTAAACATTCTCAGCCGGGTTCTTTTAAGCCCACTTCCCCTGCCGTCCCCTCCACCCCCACCCCAGTCACTTCATATTCAGGAAATGCAAACCCCATAGAAAGATAACTTGGACCAAACAGAAAAGGAGACCAGCCTTGTGACCTTATTGAGCAAATGACTTCCCCTCCCGGCACCTCAGACCCCACTCCCGCAGAATGAGGTAGGACCTGATGAGCTCCAAAGAGGTCCCTTGCTTCTGATCTGTTATAGCTTGGTGGGACAAGCTCCCCCAGCCCCCAAGAACCCTGGGCCAGAATATTGAGCAGCAGGGTTTCCCGCACTGACACCCTAAGTGATCTCTAAAAATCCAACCTCTGGGAAAATGATGCTGGGAGTCAGGACACCTGGAACTGTGTCTGATGTGACTGACTGCCATCTTTCCGAAGAGGGAAGAGGGAAGAGAGTAGGGGAGGGTATCACAGCAGACTTCAGCTCTAGCTAATTAAAAATACAGAATAGCCGGGCACTGTAGTGCACACCTGTAATCCCTGTGACTCAGGAGACAGAGGAAGGAGGATCCCAAGTTCGAGGCCAGAGGCAGCCTTTGTAACTTTTCGAGACCTTGTCTCAAGATAAAGGATTTTAAAAATGGGCTGGGGGTGCAGCTCAGTGTTGCAAAGCATGCATGAGGCCCTGGGTTCAGGCTCCCCAGTACTGGGGAAAAAACAAAACAAAACAAAAAAACAGAACAGTGCATATAACCAGTACAATGGAGGCTATTAAAATATTTTTAGAAGGGAGACCACTCTGTGAAGGAGCTGATGGCCAACCTCCAAAGCAGCACTGAATGACTCAGTGTGGAACATGTTTCCATCTAAAAGCACAGGAACTTTGGCCTGGGGTGCCACTTGTCTCCATCCTACGGTAACTCTGGCACCCCAGACTCCTCAGATGGCCCCTGGACATGATGTGTCCTGACTCCTGACTCTGGAATGGTTTCCACATGTGCATCCAGGACAAGCCCTTGCTTCACTGTAAGGGCTCAGCCAAGAAGAACTTGCCCTGGGGAATCATTCCATGGAGAAAATTGAATCTACCTGTTGAGATCCCCACAGGTGAGGCCAGTTAGGTGGTGGAGACCATCTATTCTGGCTCCCAGCTCTGAGTAACTGGAATGAAGGCGGTGCAGGAAGCATGACTCATCATCCCGTGAGGCTGGTAATAGACTTTGGGGTTTGCTGGTGGGGTTGGGCATTTAACCCCAGGCAAATGGGCCTGGCTACTCAGTGGAATGGGGAACATCAGGACATCACCTAGAGCCCTGAGAGACAGAGCGGCCCCTCCGTAATTCCACCCACCTCCATGCCCACCCTCTCAAGCAACCTTCGTTCCTCTACACATCTGAGCAACACACACAAGGACAAGGCAAGTGGTGGGTTCCAAATACTTCCTGGTACTCACAGACTGAACTGTTAGAGAAAGTTGCCAACCCCTGTTTTACAAAGATGATTTGGTGGCACAGATGCACTGAAGCCTTACAGAGATAGGAGCCATGTGCAAACCTGCTCATGGCCAGCAACCACGCCAGCAGCCATGAGTGGTCAGACACACTGAGGAACTTGGGGTCACAGTTAAAAATTAACTGCAAGACTTCTTAGGGCTTTTCATATGCTAATGGTAGATAACCCTTCAAGAGGGGCTCAGAGGCCATTTGGAGGGCTGGAAGCACCTTGTTAGGTCATGAAAACACCCATTTCTAACTTCTACACCCAGGATGCACAAGACTGTGTCTCCAGAAGTCTCACCTACCCTATCAAGCCAGTGCAAGTTTCTTCACACTTCTTCCAGGAAGCCTTCCCTGACCACTCAAGGATATAATGCTCTTCCCCCTCAGAAACCTACTCTGAATGCTTGACAGTCTTAGGAAGATGTTTTATCCTTGATGTGCTTTTCTGTTATGAGGTCCTTTTGTAAATCAATAGACTAATTTTTAGAGAACTTTTAGGGTCGTACAACTTCACGCATTTTTGATCCCAGTTGCTCTCTGTACAGAGCCCAGAGTTACTACAAATAGCAGGTGCTGAGATAAGAGTTGTTGCCTGATAGATATCAAATCAGGAAGTGATTTGATACAAATCTGGGAGTAACAAAGCCACTCGCTAGAAGGTGCAGTAAAAAGTCTCACACCAGTCACAAGAATGGAGGCAAATAGATGTTGAAGATCTTTCTCTTCCCATGCCCTCACTGCTGGGACTGTTCACCAAGTAGGTGTGCTGCCCCTGACCTGGGGGCTCCACCAAGGAAACCTCTGTAGTGAGCAACATAGCACCCGCCCTCACGGCCAGGACACGAGGCTCAGCTCAAAGGCAAGGCCAAAATGCTGAGAGTGGGGGAGTCTCAGTCCCATTACCAGAACCCAGGGCTGATATCCTCCACAAACAATGGACAGCCTGTGTTCTGTCTCTCCTCGGATTGTTTTCTTTTGTTTGTGAGATGGGGTCTCCCTATGTTGCCCAGGCCAGCCTTGAACTCCAGGGCTGAAGTGATCCCCCTGTCTTCAGTCTCCCAAGTAGCTTGGACTACAGGTGTGCACCACCACTCTCCTCAGATCATTTTTAAAAATGCCCTAATTCAGAGCCAGGTGCTGTGGTGCGCAACTATAATCCCAGCAACTCAGGAGGCGGAGCCAACAGGATCCCAAATTCAAAGTCAGAGGCAGCCTGGCTAATTTCACAAGACCCTGTCTCAAGATAAAAAATAAAAAAGGAGCAGGGGGTGCAGCCCCATGGTAGAGCACTTGCAATATATGTGTGAGACCCTGGGTTCACAAAAACGAAAAACCCCCAAATGCCCCAATTCAAAGAAGATAATAGTGAGCTGGAGACTGCAGATTTACACTCAATTGCTGTCCCCATTTTCATCCCATTATAAAACTAGCTTGGCCCATTGACAATCATCACTGAACAAGAGCACTGGCCCTGAAGTGATGTTCTTGGTCCTAACGTTGTGATGAGTGCTTATGAAGATGGCCCGGCTCTGTCACTGACTCTACAAGCATCATCTCATTTAGTCCTTGAACAGCTATGTCTGCTGTCCCCAGGTGATGGATGGAGAAACTGAAAGTCAGAGAGGTGAAGCGAACAAGTGCTTGAGCAGGGGTCACACCCGAGGGGCAAAGTCGGCTTTTTCCTGCACCCCCAAAGCCCCAAACTCAATCCTGTGTGCTCTGTCAGCTGCCCGCTGATGAAAGGGACCAGGGAAACAGCAAAGGCAAGAGCAGGAAGGATGAGGAGGGGCAGGGAAGCAGGGCACTGAGAAGGGAAGAAGGGAGAGGAGGGGGAGCTGCGTGGGAGGGGAGGAAGGGAGGGTCTGCAGGAGAAGCACATGGGACCTGCTTTGGGCTCAGGAGCCCTCTGCAGAGTGGGAACAAAGCAGGAAAGTTGCTGGTGACCCCAGGAGAAACAGCCACAAAATATGCAGAAGCCATTTCCTCTCTCAAGGAAGATAAACAATAGATTCATAAACAAGTTTTACAAAGTGGTGCAGCTATTTAAAGCACCCTGGTCCAAACTCATATCCTTTGTGAGCATAAAGCTAATCCCACCAAGATGGTCAACAGGTATCTTGGGGAGAGGGAAGGTGAGAAAGGGGGATATGAGAGGGAAATGCTCCTTCCTGGTCCTTCCCCTGCTAGGCCCGTGACAGTGATCAGTTCCGGGCCTTGGGTCACTCTTCTGTGAAAAAGGAATAGAAATTCCTGCCCAAAGGGGGCTACTGTGGAGAAAAAATAAGATGTACTTTCTTGAGACATGGCAGACCAGACACCCTACTCAATCTTCCTAATTGAAATAACTGGTGTGTGCTGAATAACATTGTAAATATAAAGATCAGCTGGGCGTGGTGGCACACACTTGTAATCCCAGCAACTTGGGAGGCAGAGGCAGGAGGATTGCAGGTTTGAGGTCAGAGGCAGCCTGCATAACGTAGCGAGACCCTGTCTCAAGATAAAAAAATAAAAATTTCAAAAAGGCTAGGAGTACAGCTCAGTGGCAGAGCACTTACAAAGTATGTGTGAGACCCTAGATTCAGGCCCCTGGTACTGCACAAATCAATCAATCAATCAATCAATAATTTATATGCACATTGCTGAGCTGGTACAAAAGGAAAAGATTCCTCAAAGACCAAAAACAAACCAAGAGCAGGAACCTTGGCAGATTAGCTAGCACCAATGCTGGCTTTTGCCCTGAGGGCTTTTGGCCCTGAGGGTTTAGGCTGAATCCTGGCACTTCTAAATCTTCCAAAGGTCGCTGCACAGACTTCAAAGCCTAAGGACACCCAGAAAAGTGGGACTCCAAAGGACTCCACTCTTGGTGGATGAAAAGCAAATGCACAGCACAGAAAGGAAATGCAAGGAAACTTGACCTTGGGCTGGTGGGAAAAATCTCTTCTGAAAATGTGCAACCATAAACTGGCCTTCACACTGGTTTGCAGTCTGAATTAGGTTCTTTGTGTAGCCAGAAAAGCCTTATGTAGAGAATTAATTCAAAGCAATTTTTGGTTGGTACTACCCCGCAGAAAACTAGCAGAACTTATTGCAAATCCTCTTTGGGAAAACCAACTTTGACCTACACCTCAAATAATTCCCAAAGACAAAGTTCTAAGGAGAATGAGCAGAGGAGAGGAAACAAGGCAATGAGGAGTTCCCAACAGCAGAAACAACAGGCAACAGAACCAGACTTGCAGAGACTTCAGATTCTGCAATCACCAGACACGAGACAATAAAATTTCCAAATAGCTCATTCAGTATTCAAAAGAAATAAAATTCTTTAAATATAATCAAGATATGAGAGACAGAGAAGTCATCAAGCAGATTTGAAAAATGGTAAGCCAGAATGTGTAGAAATGACCAAAAAAGGAAGTTAAAGGAAAAAATTCAAT
The DNA here is from genome assembly GCA_007922755.1 of Pedetes capensis. Lineage (NCBI taxonomy): Eukaryota > Metazoa > Chordata > Mammalia > Rodentia > Pedetidae > Pedetes > Pedetes capensis. Next base: position 260,322 of record VMDO01000105.1, on the reverse strand, counting down.
GGGTAGATTAAACAGCATTTAAGACATAGAACAAATTAGCCAAATAGAGGATAGATTTGAAGAATTATTCAGAGCTCAGCACAGAAAGACAAAGAGATGAAAAATATAAAACAGAGGTTACAAGACATAGAGAATAGGGAGGAGGTCTAACCTGAGTCTGAGGTTCCAAAAGGAGATGGAGAGAGTGGGGAAGTGATAATACTCAAAGAAATGAAGAGTAAGAATTCTTCAGAACTGCTGAAAGATATGAATCTTCAGTTCTAGGAATCCCAGTGAAACCCAAGCAGAATAAAGAGAGAAATTTATACCTAGACACATTATAATAGCACTGCAAAATACTAAAGCAAATAACAATCTTTAATAAATTCAGACAGAAGTGTCAGACTACAGGAACAGCAACTAGACTGAGAGCCACCTTCTCAACAGGAATACAATGCCAGACGCTGTGGAATGATGGCTTTGATGGCGTGAGACAAAATATCCAGGAAAGCCACCATGCAACACTCAGAGCAAGCTGAGCATGGCAGCACAAACCTGAAATCTTGGCCACTTGGGAGGCAGAGGCAGGAGGATAGTGAGTTTGAGGCCAGAGGCAGCCTGTGTAAGTTAGCAAGACCCTGATTCAAGATAAAAAGGGAAAAATGGGCTGGAGGTCCAGCCCAGTGGCAGAGCACTCGAAAAATATGTGCGAGGCTCTGGGTTCAACCCCTAAGTACTTCAAGGAAAAAAAAAAAACAAAGCCTGAGAGTAAAACAAAGCCATTTCCAAACCCACAAAAAATAAAATCAAAGCATAAATGTCCTGAGAGTTTGCCACCAATAGACCACACTAAAGGATAATGCTAAAGGATGTATTTTAGGCAGAAGGAAAATGATCTCAAATTTATGAGAGAATGGTGAGGGAAAAATATTGATAAGTATGTGGGTAAATTTATCCAAACATTGTGTAAAACAAGGATGTCTAGCTTGAAGGGGAAAATAGGGCCAAATGAAGACACAGAAGAGTAACAGTATATAAATTGGGAGAGGCAGTGATTAGAATTAAACCAGTCTATGGTTCTTATGGACTGAGGTTTGACTCAGTTGGTAGTGTGCCACTCTGCACTCTCTGAGGACCTGGGTTTGATCCCCAGCACTATGAGAATGAGAGAAGAATGTGGCAGTCCATTCTCAAGGCAATCTCAAAACAAGCAGCCATTGAAAACCCTATGAGGGTCACGAGGAGTGAGACCTGACTCCATGACACCTAACAATAATAATATGGTTGTTGTATTGTTTGGAAAGAGAGGAAAGAGACTGGTTAATTTTAGATTTAAGTATGCCTGTTAAAATAACTGGAATAACCATGAAGAAAATAGATATAGGATGTACAGATTCCAAATAGGAAGAGGAAAAACAGAATAAGGGGGAAAATCACCTCAATATAAAAGAAAGAGCAGAAAAAATTTAAAAGCATATACAGATTATACAAATAAATCCCAAATCCACAATAACATATGCAATAAGCTTTTTTATTTTGCTGTTTTTTTTTAGCCAAGGGCTCACTTTGTAGCTCAGGCTGGCCTGGAATGTAAAATCCTCCTGCCTCAACCTCCCGAGTGCTGGGATTGTATGTATGTGCCTTCATGCTCAGCAAGCTATTCAATAACTCTTTGTGCCAAATAGCACTGCCTTAAAATATATAAAGTAAAAATTTCAGCATTCCAAGGAGCAACTAGAAAATCCAGTGAGAGATTTTAACACATTTCCTCTCAATAATTAACAAATTAATCAGACAAAATCAGAAAAGGATATAGTATAGATGATTTAAGCAGCACAAGGAACTAACAGTTCAATGCTAATTTACAGAAAACAACATATAATAATTAAATAATACATATTTTTCAAGCAGTTATGAAATATTTTAAGGGAAAAGGCAAAAGCTAGACATGGTGGCACATGCCTGTAATCTCAGCACTCAGGAGGCTGAGGCAGGAGGATCAACGGGAATTTGAGGACAGCCTGGGCTACATAGCAAATTCCAGGCCAGCCTGAGTATACAGTGAGACTCTGTCTTAAAAAACCAAAAGTTGAGAAGAGGTAAAATATAAAGAAGGAATACACAAAAGTAGCTCCATACATATTCCAAACTCTAAGAATCCAATCTGTTTTAGAAAGACAGAGACCCAGTCTTTTTTGCTCATTGTTTTATATCCAGCATCCAGCACAGCGCCTGTCTCAAAGGAGGCTCTCAATATCACTAAAGAAGGAATGCCAAATGAATGATTCTCTGTCAAGGAAGGCATGGATTGAGTGGGCAATGGCAGGGCAGCCCTTTCCAACATAAAAGGTGGAGGGGACATGGTACGCAGCATCAGTCTCTAGGGAGAATTCATGCATAAAAGAGAAGCAGTGTCATGACAGCCAGCTCCAAATCCAAAAACAACGGCATGTTAGAAGAGTCTCTGAAAGACCAGTGTTCATGGTTCCAGATAGTAAGGCAGGGACAGGCAGACAGAAATTAGAGAGAAGCAGAATTTGTCCTGATGTTGGAATTTTCCAACAAGTAACAGTCCAACATTGGTTAGCAATGGGCCTTGCTGATCATCCAAGTCCCCTTTCCACTCTGCGGGACAGGAATCTGCCTGGTGCATCCTGGGAGTTCCTGACCATGTACTGAGCAGTCTTTCCAATTCTATCCTATCCCAGAGATTCTTTCATCTAAAATTCCCTAAAAGACCTATCCAACATTCTAGATCCAGGAGGTGGTGGAGCAAGGACAGCTCCATCCCAGCCACTCAATTCTGTGTCCTTTCTGGTCCACACCAGCCTCTCCACTCACCAAAAAGAGCACACTTTGCTTTGTTGGGCTGACACACACTTTTTAAGTCTACCCTTCATTCCAACACACCCCATTTTCCTAGCACATGGCGAGGGATTACAAAAGCACACAGAAATTGATCAAATGAAGCTTCCCCAGCTTCCTGGAAGATGGAAAGTAAGCTCACCTTAACCTGGGCAGCAGGTGGCTGAGTTGGGGACCTGGCTCTGGGGGCTTCTCCTGTGGCCGGCCAGTCATGCTGCTCTCATGCTGCTGGGCAGGTGGGAAGAAGAGACCCCGGTCTGAGAGAAAAAGAGAAGGAAATGTCATTTCCTCATTGTTTGCTCCTCGTCTGCCATCATCATCTTGCAGAGCATACCTGTCAGAAAGCCCAAGGAGTTCTCGAGGCTGCCCTCACCTGGGTGGGCATGCATTTGCCTTTGTCAAGCCCTTTGTAGTTAGTGCCTGGCAGGACCTGAGGAACAAGGTCACCAATTTGAATTAGTCACAGGCCTTGCTCTCAAAAAGCAAGAGAGGGGTGGGGGAGGGAGAAAGGGAGAGAGAGAGAGAGCAAGAGTGTGCACGAAAGTGCACATGATGTTTCACTGTAATTATTGCTGTTATTAGGTGCCATGGAGTTGGGTCCAACTCACAGCGACCATATGTACAACAGAACAAAACACTACCAGACACTGTGCCAAGTCCAGCACTATGTCAATGCTTCTATGCTACTCACAGGTTTTCAATGGCTCACTGTTTTGGGGATTGTATTGGGAGTGGGCCGCCAGGTCCTTCTCCCATTTTTGCAGGGCTAGGGATTGAACCCAGTGCCTTAGACAGTGCAGAGCAGCACTCTACCAACTGAGCTAAACCCCATACAAGTTGGTAAATGCTGTGATTTCCTAAAATTCATGGAACATCCTATGTGGTCTACAGGGGAGCTGTGGCAACTTGCAAGTGCTATGGTACAGTGCTTCTCAGGTATTTGTGTTGAGGCTGGGGATGTAGCTCACAGGTACAGAACCTGCCCAGCATGTTCAAGGCCCTGGGTTCAATCCCCAGAACCACAAAACAAAAATTAAACTGTTCTTAAGGAATGACTAATTTTGTTTTGGCCTGCAGCTGTAGCACTGTGGGGTCCGATCCTGTCATATCTCGGAAGCTAAGCAGGGTGGGGCCTGGTTAGTACTTGGATGGGAGACCGCCTGGGAACACCAGATACTGTAGGCTTGGGAGAAGGACCCGGCAACCCACTCCCAAAAAACAATCAACCATTGAAAACCCTAGGAATAGCAGAGAAGCACTGACAATAGTGTTTCGCCTGTTGTACATAGGGTCACTATAAGTTGGACACCTACTCAAAGGCACCTAATAACAACAATTTTGTTTAGTCTTTAATTTCTAAACCATCACAAATGCTTTTCTACACCATGATAAAAATGAACTGCTAGAAAAGTGAAATGAAATGATACTCATACAAAGTAGAAGTCCACTTTTTTTTTTCTTTTTTTGTAGTACTTGGGGGTTGAACCCAGGGCCTCACATATACTTTGCAAGTGCTCTACCACTGGGCTTCACCCCTGACCCATTTTTTATTTTGAGACAGGGTCTCACTGAGTTACATAGGCTGCCTTGGCCTCAAGACTCACGATCCTCTTGCCTCAGCTTCCCAAGTTGCAGGTGTGGGGATTACAGGGATTACAGGTGTGTGGCACCATACCCAGCACAAGTCTACTTTTTAAGAGTTCGATTCAACAGATTATTTAATCAAGTCATTGTGAAAAATTCTAAGTGTCTGATCTTGGCTTCTTTTTTTAACCATACAATTTTAATTGTGTAGTTACAGTCAGTATCTACTTTTAGTCAGAAAATTCCTGCATAAAGAAAATTGTGGTACAATTAAAACACAGCCAGCTATAGCAAAATGGATGGTGTTCTCATGGCCTTAAACTCATAAAATAGAAATACACCCTTATGCAGAAATTTTATACAGATGTATCTTTACAATTGATTGTAAACAGCTGGGCGAGGTGGCACACACCTATAATCCCAGCGACTCGGGAGGCAGAGGCAGGAGGATTGCAAGTTTGAGACCAGAGGCAGTCTGCATAATTTAGCGAGAGACTGTCTCAAAAAAGTAAAAAATGGGCTGGGGGTGCAGCTCAGTGGTACAGCACTTGCAAAGCATGCAAGCGCGAGGCCCTGGGTTCAACCCCCAGTACCACAAAAACAAACAAACAAACAAACAAAAAACCCTGATTGTAAACAAAAGGAAGACACATTGCAGACATCAATTATTTTCACATTAATTGCATAATTTTCTAAGGTGATCTATTAGTTTTATTTACCTAAGGTTCTTTGCATGATAGTAAACACTGGACACAACTGTAAGTGTGAAGTTTATAGTATGAATACTGTTCTCAATATCTATACTCTTCTCCGGACCATGGGCGGGCAGCAGTGTGCAGATGGGCCCCAGTCCAGAGCCTCAGCTGAGGAGCGTCAACGCATACTCATTTATACCACATGAGTTGTACAAGTTTCCTAAGATGCCTGGCTGATGCCTTAGTTCAGAGAGGGAGGACAGAAATAAATTCGATTTCAAAATCACTCTCTGGACTACAGGAAGTCAGTTCCGAGAGTCTTTTTCTGGGAAGGCGAACCACAGCAGGGATGTGGGGAAAGTGTAGCTCTGTCTGTGCTCAGGCAAGTAATGACACCAGCTTGCTACGTTCAGGTAACCAAGTGCGAGGCTCACTGAAAGCTGCTCCTGAAGTCCAGTCTGCCTCCACCATGAACTTCCTGACTCCACCTGGCCACCAGGGCCCAAGCTGCCTCCCTGAATGAGAACCAAGAGTGGTCTATGAAAATGGACTGTGGCATTTCAGAAAATAAACCACTTTCAAAATGTCAAGAGGGCTGCTGGTGTTCATTCCTAATACCTAATCCTATAAAAATGATTTTGTTTTTCAACTGAGAAATTCTTTGTCTGTGACAACCAGCTTAAAAAAAAAAAAAAAAAAAAAGCCTTTATATGCCTATTGCCTTACTGCTGAGGGAGGGCTCCAAGTTTTTCTCACCCAACTGAATGTTTAAGGGAAAGTACTCATTGCTCTAATCTCTTGGCTTTTAAGTGTTTCTTATTTTAAATTTTAGAAGGCAATAACTCCACAGCAAAAAAGTTCCCTTTTCAAAGGCTTATTTTGTTTTTAAGGCAAATACACATACCTTCTCCCTCCCTGCTTCAAATGCTAAATCATTGCAATTTTGGAGTTCGTTGCTCATGAAATTCTAGCGATAAGCACATCACAAACATTCCTATAGCAACAGAGTGTTTTTGAAGCAATGTCTGTTACGTTAGAGAGATTGTGTATCATTATCTCTGAATGTTGTCGAATAGAAGGTTATAGAGGATACGTGTTTACATACAAATAAGTCAATACAGTAACAGCCAAGTGAATAGCAGAGTTTACAGGAGCCAAACTGTGGCCGGGGTGGGAAGCAGCAATGCACTCAGTTCCTAGGAATAAATTCACCATCCCTCTCCTCAACTCTCCAGGCTCCCCTGCTTGGGTCCTTGGAACTGTGTGTCTCATGGGTGAGGGTTACACTCAGCCAGCCACACCATCAATCTATATTAGTAATCTATGTCAGGTGTGGGGCTAGGCTGTAGGTTTCTAAAAATGGGTTCTTCTTCAAAGAGGATGAAGGAAGACCCATAAACAGATAATTCCAATTCCTCTTTCCTACCAAGAAGAGATTACTGGCTGCACTTAAAGGAAAGGAAATGAGATTAACTAGTGCTCTGTCCATCCATCCAACCATCCATTCACCCATCCAAAGTTGACCAGGCACCTGACGTGCTAGGCAAGGGCAAGGCACTAGGCATGCCAGAGCATGAGACCCCAACATGTCCCCTACCTCACAGAGCTGATAGTCTAGCGGGGGAAGCCAACTTTATCAAGGTAGAAATTAGAAATAACTAAACTGGGCGTGGTGGCGTATGCCTTTAATCCCAGTGACTTGGGAGGTGGAGTCAGGAGGATAGCAAGTTCAAGGCCACAGGAAGCCTGCATAATTTAGCAAGACCATATTTCAAAAATACAAAGTAAAAATGGCCTGGGGGTGCAGCTCAGTGGTTGAACACTTGCAAAAAGCATGTGTGAAGCCCTGAGTTCAATTCCCCAGTACAAAAAAAAAAAAAAAAAAAAAGAAAAGAAAAGAAAAGAAAAAGAAATTAGAAATAAGTACAATGGTGGTCACCCAATGAAGTGTAGCCACTAACTCTAAGAACATACAAATGGTAGACTGGCATGGAAAGGGGCCAGTAGTGCTTTCCTAAAGAATTAGTCTTTAACATGAGCCCCAAGAATAAATTAGTGAAGCAAAGTAGGGAGGGTAGGAGGGAAATGGTACACAGAAAAGGTGCTGTGGGCACAATGCGTGCCTGTTCAAAGGTCCTGTGACAGGAAGGAACATGGTATGCGCTAGTTGTGTACGTAGGCTCTTAGATTAACACGGGTTCCTGATCTCACTCTGTGCTCTAGTTACTGTGGTAGTCAAGATAGGAACTAAGGATGTGGAAGTTTATTGTATTTTAATTAATTAATTAGTTAATGAATGTATTTACATCCAAGAAGTTACACAGAGCAAATCAGGAACACAATGTACATATCTGCTAAACATACACCTCTTTCTAAGCTCGCACAAGGCATCCATGATAGGGGTCACCTTCCCCTCTCTTCCAATATTCTAGAACTCTTACCTACTTTTTTCTGCAGCAGTGCTCAGTTGGTTAGATTCATTTTGGCCAGCGGTAAAATTAAGCAACTTTGACTTAGAGTAGCAGTAGGTGTGGGTCTGGGGGTGTGGATGAGTATTTGGTTATTAAAATTATTATTGGAGATGCCTCATGTGGGTGTTTCAGGAAGGAAGGTCACACATTTTCATGCACAGAAAGGAGTTTTGGAGCTAAACATCCCTGGCTCCACCCTGGCCCTTCTCCTCACTGGCCACATGGCCTTGTTCCTCTTCTGGAAAATGAGGCTGGCTGTGTCTTGGAGATCAGCGAGAATGCAGGTCAGGTCCATGCTGAGCACGCTGTCTGCTCGTGCCAGGCCCTGGGTAAGTGGCCATTGGTACTATGGTTACACACAGTGAGTAGGGTGGGGGGGCAACACAGCCACACACCTCCCTCCATGTGATGGTCAACAGAAAGCCCCATGGATGGCCCAGCCAATCTCAGGGCAACTTTTTGAGGGGCTGGGGTCAGTGGTGCTGACTGGTGGTAGTGATGACCCACTGCTTCTTTGTCTGCAGCCTCAAGGGTCGCCAGAGACTGTGCTGAGAGCCTCCAGGGCAATCCAGACGCTACCTGGGGACCTGGAGAGAACTGTGCCCAGGAGCTCAGGGATGGAAGCCCTTGGGCTCTAGTTCCAGCTCTACCACTAATGACTGGGATCCCCTGGGACAAAGAGCCGAATCCCAGATGGTTGGTGGAAGAGATGGAACAGCTACCACATTTGGAAGGCCTGACTCAGGCCAGGCATGGTGTGGGCACTTCCCAGGTGGTGCCTCAAAAAGTTCCGACGACCCTCATCCTCCCTATTTGGGGACACCATTTTACTGTCAAGGAAGCCTGAGGAACTGGTGACTTGCCAAGGCCACAAACCTGCGTGGCGGAGCTAGGGCTGGATGTTCAAAACCCTTCCTCTTTACCCCATCACACCTCCTTAAAGGGGTGGAAATGTTACTTTTCTGATTCTCCTGTGACCAGCAAAGAGACATGCTGGAAGGATGTGTGACTCTCTAGGGGCCAGCCAGCCACCAGGAAGGCCAGAATCTACCCACGATCCCACACCACTGCCGGTGCCTCAGTTTCCCTCCTGCACAATGGCAATGACAAACGCTGCCAAACACGCTCACCACTGTTAGAGTGAAGGAGGAATGGAGAGTCTTGAGGAGGGAGATGCTAATTTACAAAAGCAAGCCCTTGAAGATCAAGTCAGCCCTAGAAGATCAAGTCAGAGAGGAAGGCTCCCCTCAACCACAAAGCAGCTGAAATGAAAGGAACAGACCAGGGTGGAGGTAAGCCAGGGAGAAGGGATGCACACAGGGTATAAACCATGGGGTTTTGGAAACAGGAAGCAGGACTGAATGAAGTGTGAAGAATTCCCTCCATGCCACCCAGGATAAGTTAGAAATTGGCACAGATTCTAAAAAGAAGGAAGATGGGGGACAAAAATGAGAGAACGAGGGTGAGCAAGAATTAAGTGTGAAGCAGGATCTACAGACAGTGCAGAGTCGTTGATGGGATGAGAAATCTATGCATTCCAGGCTCTTGGGGACCGACCACTCTGCCATGCGAAGTCTTCTCTGTGGGGATGGTGGAAGGAGATTGAATTTTCCAGTGAGGCTCAGAAGGTTTTTAGATGTGGGGAAGGCTCCTATTTCTCTCCAAACACCTCTCCACTTCTTTGCGTGCCCTACTCCATACCACAGGGGCTAAAAAGAAGAATAATTTGTACATCCTGGAGGAAGGGGGTCCCTCCCAGGCCATTCGCAGATACAGACAGACCACTTCATCCCACTTTCATGCACCTGTTCATTTCAGAACACAGACACTTGGGTCCTTCCCGTCAATATCAGAACAACTCAAAAGCCCAGAGCATGTTAGATGTTACTCATTGCAGGCTGAATGATCATCGATGGTGGGCCACCACTTACTTTCCAACCCCAAGCCTCCCACCTCTTTGCTCAGAGCTCCAACTAGCTTGACTTGGATCCTCAGACCCTTGAATCTCTTTCCTACCTCTGGGCCTTTGCACATGTTGATCCCTCTGCTAAGGGTGCTCTTTTCTCAGCTCTCCTGTCATTAGTGCCTGCTCATTGTTCAGGGTATGGTTTCAGCGAGACACCTCCAATCCTCCAGAAAGTGGGAAGCAGCACTTAACTCAGGTACAATGAGTTAATTAAGTGATGAATGAATTGGTCTCCCCATTCAGCCTGTGAGCTCCACTTGGCCATGGGTTCTGTCAGTGTTTCTACCATCATGTCTAACAGCCTCGTACTACACAGCAAAACCACTTGGGGAGCTTTATAACACGGGTGCCAGGGGTCCACCACAAGCCTCCTGAACAGGAGCACTGAAAGCATGATCGGTAGTTGTGCTGTGTGGCCAAGGCCGAGTGCTCTGCCTTAAGGGAGAGGCCCTGCTTATATCCTCCAGCAAGCCTATGGCAGCTCAGCGAGTTATGGGGACCTCATTCCCTTTGCCTGTGCATACAATGTATCCCTAAAACATTGTTTTCCATCCTAGAGATTAAAATTCCGGAAGAGGGAAACAAAATCCTCATTGTTAAAGAGGAATATGATTCCTTTCATTAGGTGTTCTCCATAGGGCCACCTCCCCCACACTCCTCCGTCCCCTCACCCTGGCTTATCACTGTCATCCTCCAGCCACAAGATTAGCCTGATGTGTTCCAGAAATACACTTAAAGATCTGGAGCAAAATCTTTTTCTTCCTTCTTCTCTTTTCTTCCCTTCTCTCCCCTCCCCTCCGTGCTCCTCCCCTGCCTTCCCTTTTCCGTCCTTTCTTCTTTCCGTCCTTCTCTCCCTCCCTTTCTCCATTCTCTCTTCTCTTTACTTCTCCTCTCATTTCCTCTCCTCTTCTTCTCTTCTCTTCTTCTCTTTTCTCTTTTTCAGGCAGACTGGAGATAAAGCCAGGGCCTTGTGCATGCTAGGCAAGTACTCTACCAGTGAGTTGCCCCCAAGCACCAACACCACTTGGCCCTCAACCTTTTTTTTTTTTGGACACAGGGCCTCACTAAGTTGCACAGGCTGTCTCTGGCCTCAAATTTCTCAAATTTGTGATCTTACCACCTCTGCCTCCCTCGTCATTGGGATTATAGGTGTGTGCCACAGTGTCTGACTAAAATCTTTAATTTTTAGTTGAAACAGGGCTAGCTATACCATGCAACAGAATGTAACTTTTCACATTAAATTTTATTAAAACAAGAGAATCCAAAGTCAGTTCATGCTGGGACAGGCCCTCCAGGCCACCCCTAGGTGGACAGGTAGAGATGCTTTGAAGAAATTAGTTGTGGGGCATTGGGACGAGGGGCTCCCTCACCGAGAGGCCATCTGTGTTCATCTGGCCTTCCCAGAACAAGTGAAGCGGAAGCTGTCCCTCACTAAAGGGGAGGGGATTCTGCTAGTAGGCATATACCCAAAAGAACTGAAAACAGGTACTCAAAAAATAAGTTGTGCAAAAATGTTCCCAGAAGTACCAGTCACAAGAGCCAAAAAGGTGGAGATGACTCAAGTGTCCATCAACTGATGAATGGATAAACATATTTGGTGTATAAACAATGGAATATTGTGTGTTGGGTGCCATTGAGTTGGATGCGACTCAAAACGACCCTGTACAACAGAATGAAATGCTACCCAGCACTGTGTCAGACACAAGGTCTTTTTATGTTTGAGCCCAATGTTGCAACCACTGTGTTTCTTCTCATTTTGAGTTGTGCCACTCATTTTGAGTTGTTGCCTTTTCGCCAGGACCACCGATGAGGAAACGGCTCTCCCGCTCTCTCGCCCGGACCTTCCCTGAGGAAAGAACATTCTCCCACCCCGACCATCAACGAGGAAATCTGATCACGATGAAGCAAGAACTATCTCCTCGTGACCACCAAGACCACCAACACAGGTGTTTGCCCCTGGAAGGCAAAAGTGCCTGAGGCTTTTCCTTTCTCCCATCTCCACCGGCCGAGGGCCACAGGAGTCCCCGCCCCTCACCAGAGGGTCCCGAGTGAATTGTGTTTAGTATCTGTGTGCGGGGCAGCACTGCCATCGCAACACCCAGGCCCGACAGGGAGGTGCATGCCCCACATGAGCCCTGTGTCCCAGGGGCTTTACTCCATTCCCATCATGAAGGTCAACTCTACTTTAAGGAGGCAACTCTTTCTTGGTCGTTTCTTGAATACTTTTCAGCCTGGGCTGGGGCACTCATTTTCCAGTGCTATATTTGACAGTGCTTTTCTGCAATTCATAGGGTTTTCAATGGCTAATTATTTCAGGAGTGGGCTGCCAGGTCCTTCCCCCTAGTCTGTCTTAGTTTAGAAGCTCAGCTGAAACCTGTCCATCATGGGTGGCCTTGCTGGTGTCTGAAATACTGGAGGCATAGCTTTCAGCATCACAGCAACACACAAGGCCCCATAGCATAACAAGCTGACAGACATGTGGGGAATGGAATATTATTCACCATTAAAAAGAAATTAAATATTGATATATGCTAAAACATGGATGAACCTCAAAAACATTATGTTAAGTAGTAGAAGTCAAAGACAAGAAACATCAAGAGTATTATTCAGCCACAAAGAAGAATTAAATTATGTTGTTTGTAGGAAGATGTATGGAACTGGAAATCTTATTAAGTGCAATAAGCCAGACTCAGAAAAACAAATATCACATATTTTCTCTCATAAGTATAATCTAGATTTTTAAAAAAATTCACAAAAGCAAAAAGGGACTATTCGGGGAAGAGGAGGGGAACCAGTGAGAAAGGTATAAGAGATAATGGGGGGGGGTGAAGATGATCAAATTACTGTATACGTATGTATGAAAATATCACAATGAAACCCATTATACTGTACAATAAACACATGCTCATTAAAAAGTCAACTATAATAGTAATAACATTGTTTACTGTTAGGTGCCATTGAGGTGGGTCTGACTCACAGTGACCCTATGCTCAACAGAATGAAACACTCCCCAATTCTGTGCCATGCACATAATTTTCTTATTTTTAAGCCCATTATTGTATCCACTGTGTCAAACCATCTAGTCGAGGGTCTTCCATTTTTTTGCTAACCTGCCACTCTCCCAAACATGATGTCCTTCTCCAGGGATTGGTCCCTCCTGACTCCATGTCCAAAATATGTCAGATGCAGTCTAGCCATCTTTGCTTCCAAGGAGCACTCTGGTTGCATTTCTTCTAGGGTGGACCTTTTGGTTCTTTTGGCAATCCATGGTGTATTCAATATTCATCTCCAGCACTGTAATTCAAAAGCATCAGCTCTCCTCCTGTCTCCCTTCCTTATTCAATGTCCAGCTTTCACAATCATATGGTACAACTGAAAATAACATGGCATACATCAGGCACACCTTCATCTTCAGTGTGACATCTTTACTTTTCAATACTTTAAAGAGGTCTTTTTCAACAGCTTTTCCCAGTGCAATGCATCTTTTCATTTCTTGACTGCTGCTTCCTTGAGTGTGGATTGTAGACCCAAGTAAAGCAAAATCTTGGACAACCTCAATCTTTTCTCTGTTTATCATGAAGCTGCATACTGACCCAGTCTTAAGGATTTTTGTTTTGTTGATGTTGAGGTGCAATCCATACTGAAGGCTGTGTTCTTTGATCTTCATCAGTAAATTTTCCAAATACTCTTCACTTTCAGCAAGCAGAGTTGTGTCATCGGCTAACACAGGTTGTTAATGAGTCTTCCTCCAATCATGATGCCACATTCTTCTTCATAAAGTCCAGCTTCTTGGATTATTTGCTCAGCATAGAGATTGAAGAGGTACAGTGAAAAGACACAGCCCTGATGCACACCTTTCTCAACTTTAAACCATGCAGTGTTTCTTTTTTCTGTTTGAAAGACTGCCTCCTGGTCCAAGTGAGTATAATTAAGTGCTCTGGTATTCCCATTCTTCACAATGTTATCCATAATTTATTGTGATCCACACAGTCAAATGCCTTCGCATAGTCAATAAAACACAGATAGACATCTTTCCAGTATTCTCTGCTTTTGGCTAAAATCCATCTGACATCAGCAAGGATGTACCTGGTTCCACATCCTCTTCTGAATCTGAATTGATTTTCCAGTAGTTCACTGTCTACAGACTGCTGCAGTCACTTTTGAGTGATCTTTAGCAAAATCTTACTTGCATGTGGTATTAATGATATCATTCAATATTTTCCACATTTGGTTGGGTCCCCTTTCTTGCAAATAGGCACAAATATGGACTTCTTCCAGGCAGACAAATGGGGGAATAATAATAATAGTAACAATAATAATATTAAAATGAAACATCCAAATCCAGTAAGTCCATAAGACAGAGGTCAGATCAGTGGCATCCGCAGCTGGGGAAGGGGAGATTGGGGAGTGACTGCTTAATGGGTACAGGGCTTCCTTTTGGAGTGATGAAAATGCCTTAGAACTAGACCAAGGAGAGGTGATCAACACTGTGAATGCACCAACTTATATCCTTTAAGATGGCCAATGGTTAATTTTATGTTATGTAAATTATACTTCCAGTTTAGACAAATGAATGAAGCTTCATGGGCCCCACCATGAGAGGCTGACTCATTAGGTGTGGGCTAGGCTGGGGACCTATTTCTTAAAAGAACATCCTGGGTGATTCTGGCTTGAGTGGTCCCCATACACAGCCTAAAAAGCAGGGTGGATTTGTGTAAATGGGGGTTTAGATGAGTCCATAACCATGGATGCTATTTATGGAGTGCCAAGTGTAAGCCAGATACTGGGCTTGGTGCTCTCAAATACACTATCTCAGATTTGTCTGCAGCCATACTACTGTCATCTGATCTCATCATATCTTGGAAGCCAAGCAGGGTTGGGCTTGGTTAATACTTGGATGGGAGACTGTCTAGGAATACCAGGTGCTGTAGGCTTGGGAGAAAGACATGGAAGGCCATCCCCCTGCCTCCCAAAAATCAGCCATTAAAAAACCTATGAATAGCAGAGAAGCACTGATGTAGTGCCTGCCGGGCATGGCACAGTGTCGGGGAGTGTTTCATCTGTTGTACATAGGGTTGCTATGAGTCATACCCAACTCGACAGCACCTAACAACAATAACATCTCAGAATCATACAGCAAGATAGAGAATGGCCTCTGTTCTATTTTATAGATGAGGAGACTTAAAGAGGTCTTTTTCAACAGCTTTTCCCAGTGCAATGCATCTTTTCATTTCTTGACTGCTGCTTCCTTGAGTGTGGATTGTAGATCCAAGGCTCAGAGAGGTTAAATGTATTGTCGAGGGCACGTGGAGTTCTATTGGCAGAACTCTCTAGAGCAGGGTAGCTTAACCTTGGCCCTGTCAATAGGAGGTTGGATAACTCTTTGTTGTGGGAGGGTCATTCTGTACATGGTAGAGCAGCAGTTCTCAATCTGGAGTGATTTTGATCCTGAAGGAATTCTTGTTGTTGTTGTTAGTGCCGGCGAGTCTGTACCCAACTCATAACGACCCTACGTACAAAAAGTGAAACAGTATTGTTACTGCTTCTCTGCTATTCATGGGGCTTTCAAAAGCAGATTGATTTTTGGGAGTAGGTTGCTAGGACCTTCTCCCAAGGAATACTTGACAATGGCAATAACTGGAGACACTTCTGATCGTACCTGGGGGCTTCTACTTTGACCCATCTAATGGGTAGGAGCCAGGGATGCTATTAAATATCCTGAAGTATACAGAACCACCCTGAAACAATGAAGCACCTGATCTAAAATGCCAGTAATGTCGAGGTTGAGACACGTTGCCCTAGAGGAGTCAAGAAAACATGGTCAGCTTCAGAAACACTGGTAGTAGGAGGCAAAACCTCCCACTTTTGCCAAATTCAGAGCTTTGAGAAGCTACTGTCTAAGCAAATAGATATCTATTTTTTCCAAGAATGCAGTCAGAAGTCCTGATTTACAGAATAATCTGTGAATTCATTACTAAGATGAAGTTCCTATACCTCAAATTCCAAGGGCCAGGAAAGAATGAAATTCATTTTAATTAATTAATTAATTAATTAATTCATGTTTTGTCTTTTTGAGATAGGGTCTCACTGTGTAGCCCAGGCTGGCCTTGACCTCCCATCCATCCTCCTGCCTCAGCCTCCCAAGTTCTGGGATTACAGGCATAGGCCACCATGCCAAGTTCTAAAATTCATTTTAGACATTGATGTGTGGAATATATGATAAATTCTGCATAGAAACCACAATCTGCTGTTGGTTCAGTATAGAAATATCGTTCATTTGTTCCTTCATTTATTTACTTAAAAGTATTAATTGAGCACCTACTGTGTGTTAGGTACTCTTCTAGTGTTGGAAAGACAACAGTAAATACAAGGTCCCTGCCCTTGTGTTGCTGACAGCCTAGTGGAGATCCAGTACGCAAGGAAACAAATGCATGTGCAGTGTAAGAGCAGGTGCGAGTGTGAAGGAGAATAAAGCAGGCAAGGACTCCAAGAAGGGATGGGGGGGTCTATCTGAGGTCCCCTGAAGGGGTGACATCTGGGCCCTGAACGAACTGAGAACCAGGTGACTCAGGGAGGGAAGAGAGTCACAGTGAGAGGAGAGGACAGATGCTGAGCTCTTCTGTGGAATAAGCTTGGTAGAGGGCTGGCAGGTGAGGCAGGTGAGGTGGGAGGAGCCAGGCTATGGGGACAGAGAACTACCAGAGGCTGTAAGCAGATGAGAGATGATTAACTTCACATGGAGAAAAAAACTCTGCAAGATGACCAGCACAGAAAAGGCAACACCAATTACAAGGCTGTCGTAGTCTTCCAGGCAAGAGAGGGTGATGGCTTGCTGTTAATTAATTAATTAAGGAACTAAATCATTAATATTAATATGCACTCTCTACTTGGCCAGTGCTATTAATATTCTATTTCAGATCTATCAAGGGGACATGAAGCCTCATGTTTGAGCTACTTCTGTGGGAGAAGGCATTTCTGAATTCCAGATGATCAGCTGGAAATCTTTTCTGTGGGTCTCAGTTTCAAGTTGGGGACTATGTGTTCAGCAGGAAAGGGAGTGAGGGGCTAGGGTACACTACCAAGAGGAAAAGAGCACCCCCACAGTTGTACCCCTCTCCCAGAGGCCACCTGGGCACAGCAGTGTGCATGGGGCTTCCCCACCATTACTTTGCCGATGGATGAGCCCTAGCTGTTCATCTGGAGGCCAACAGGAGGAGAAGGGCCGGTTCTCCTGGAAAGATGGTCCCGCCACGGTGTCCAAAGACAGCCCGTGAGGGGTCTGCCAAGGCACCAGAGTCTCGACTTCTATGGTTTCTCAGGTTTCAGGGCAACACATGTCTCAGAGTCAGGAGATCGAGGGTGGAATAATCGATGTGCACCTTTTACTAAATGCATGACACGGGGCACGTCTCCCACCCTCCCTGATCCTCAGCATGCTTTCCTGTAACATGGAATCAACCCTGCCCCCCAGAGTGGTCACGACGGGTCAAATCAGATGATCATCACGTTGAGTGTGCTAACAACGTCTGGTCCAGGTGGGGAAGTCTGGACATCCGCACCTTTAGGAGCAGACACAGAACCCACCACTCCTCAGGGGCTCGTGGGTCTGTGCCCTATGCACGGCCATGTAATTCAGCTTTCCCTGTGGAATGGGCTTTCCTTTCCCTAATGCAGTTCTTCAACCCACACTCACTGGGGCTTGGTGCCAGGAGTGGTGTCTTCTGGAAGAAACATGGAGCCTGTGGGCAGTGGGGGACACTGATCCCCTTTTTCCCTCAGTGCCTGGAGGCCACTGCCCAGAGAGCTCTCTGGCCTGTAAACTAGAGCTGTCAATTTCTGGGGGCCCGCAAACCCTCTTATCTGTAGCTTGTAGCATTGAGCTGGGTGGCAGTACCTCTGCCCATGTGCCCATGTCCAGATGGGCAAGCTGGCCCAGTGGATTCTGCTGAAGCAGAAAAAGATGGTGCAAGAAAGGCGGCACTGGTGGGCAGAGGTGGGGACAGGAGAAGGGTCTGCCTTCAGCAAGGCCTTCCTTCCAGGCCCCTGTTTCTCCCTCCAATAGATGCGGCTCCAAGATAAAAAGACCAGCAGGGGTCAGGGGCCAGACCCCCACTCCTGCCTCCTACGAGCTCGCCAGTATTTCCCCAGCAACATGTTTAAGAACAGAGCAGGCCCCAGCTCTGAGTCATCTACAGCGGAGAGGAAACCTTGTAAAAATAACTCCAATATGAGGCTCCTCTATTCATACGCTTCATGATACAAAGAACAAAAGAGCAGAGCGGGAAGCAGAGGAGGTAAGTGTCGTTCACATCAGGCTTCTTCATCTGACAAGCAGCCAGGAGTTCACTCCTGAGTCCCATCTCCCTCTCCCTCTCCCTCACCCTCCGGTGTGATTATAAAAGCAAAGCAAGGGTCTTCTCTGTACCTGCTAACTCCCACACCCCTTCTCTTCTCCTTTCCCTGGTAATCCCTGCCAGGACACAAACAGGTCCAGGTTGTGTTCTCTCCTGGCCTGTCTGCCCTGGAACAGAATTCCTTGGAGACCCATGAGCCTCTGCTGAGGGCCAGCTGGGATTTCTGCCTCTGTGACCATGTGAGGGAGGCTGGCAGTAGTGGCCAGGTCCTGAATGGCACATGTAATGGGGCTTCCTTGAAAGACCTTGGAGTTTAAAGTGTTAGGAAAGTGAGGCTCTGTGGCCTTGACAACTCAGTCTGGGGCTTCCAGGGTTTCTAGAGGGCAGTGCTGCCAACTTGCTTCCTTTCTGCCTTCTGAGGGACATGGTCTTCATGGGCCATAGAGGCAGGGACAGGGAATTTGGGACAAGAAAGAGCCCAGGAAGAAGAAAATGAAAAAGTAAGACCTGGAGTAGAGAAGGATAAGAAATAAAAAGAGCCTGGGGTAGGGAATGGGCAGAGATGTGGCCATAAAGCTTTTATTTAGTGCTTATTAGTCATAGCCCTTCCTAGGGAGCCCCTGTAGTGGTGGTCCTGACCTTTCATGGCTTATAATTAAATGTCAACTAATAATACCTTTAGACAAGTGCACACACATCACAGGAAATAAAAACTTCAACCAAAGTGTGGTAAATACAAATCACAGTTAAGGGCAGAACTCTATAGCTATTGTCCATAAAAGAGGAACTATTAGCAAATTCATTGCTTTGTAAACACCCATATAGACAAGAAAACATGCTTTAGAGTATGACTCTACCCACACAGCAAACTCTTCATCAACATCAGTCCCTGGTTTCATAACAGAAAGCCAGATTCACCCAGGGCTTTCCAATGGCCACAGTCACACTAGGGCAGAGGTCCTAATAGGCTTTGCAAAAGAAAGCTCATGCACCCAAAATAAATATTTGTTGAGCACCTGTTCTGAGTTAGACATTGTTGTCAGATATCAACATATAATAATGAACTAAGAAGATAAAATTCCTTGCCCTCATGGAGATTTCATTTTAATGGGAAAATGGAAAGTGAAAATATAGTTTTACCTGGGTATCTGTTGGGGATAGATTTCAGGACCCTCCTCAGATACCAAAATCAAGTCCCTTATATAAAATGGTATAGTATTTGTACATAACCTATACACATTCTCCTATATACTTTAGGTCATCTCTGTTGTTAGGTGCTGTTGAATTGGGTCCAACTCATAGTGATCCTATGGACAACAGATGAAACACTTCCCGACACGGTGCTGTGCCTGGCACCATGTCAGTGCTTTTCTGCTATTCACAGGGTTTTCAATGGCTGATTATTTTGGGTGTGGGCTGCTAGGTCCTTCTCCTGTTTTTGCAGTGCTGGGGATTAAACCCAGGCCCTCAGAGAGCATGGAGCAAACATTCTACCAACTGAGCTAAACCCAAACCCCTAAATCTCTCTTGTTGTTGTTGTTGTTGTTGTTAGGTGCCGTTGAGTCGGTATCCGACTCATATCGACCCTCTGTACAACAGGGGAAACACTATTGTCAGTGCTTCTCTGCTGTTCATAGGGTTTTCAATGGCAGATTGATTTTTGGGAGGGGGTTGCCAGGTCCTTCTCCCAAGCCTACAGCTTCTGGTGTTCCCAGGCGGTCTCCCATCCAGGTACTAACCAGGCCTGACCCTGCTTAGCTTCTGAGATCTGACAGGATCG
>VMDO01000105.1:171424-240528 GCA_007922755.1 Pedetes capensis | reverse complement strand
GCGGCTGCAGGCTTCATGTTGTTAGGTGTCATCAAGTCTGTGTCTGACTCATAGCAACCCTACATACAACAGGCGAAACAGTATTGTTAGTGCTTCTCTACTATGCACAGGGTTTTCAATGGATTGACTAAATCACTCTAGATCACTAATAATACCTAATACATAATGTAAATGCTATGCAAATCATTATATTGTTTAGGGAATAATGACAAATAAGAATAAGGTTAGTATAGGGAAATAAGGTTAGTATTGGGAAAATTTTTACCCTTAAATATTTTTGATCCATAACTGGCTAAACCCACAGACACAGAGGGCTGTGAAATAAAATTACAATATTTTATTATAACTACAGTAAATCCTGTGTAAGACTATCACAGATGTTTGGAGAGAAAAAACATGAAAGAGTGGGCAATCAGATGCCTCTCTGCAAAGGTGGCATCTGAGTGAAGACCTGTAGTAGGTGAGTAAATGGTGGGAAAGCTGGGGGGAAGAGCAGGCAGAGGGAACAGGGATACAGGCCTGATGTGACTGAGGAGCCAGAAGGATAATTCGGTTGGAACAGTGAGAACAGGAGGAAAGTGGTATGAAATAGGTTAGAGAGATTCTGAGGATTGCTTAAAGAGTGAATAGGACAAGCTAGGTGTGGTGGTGCATTCCTGTGATCCCAACAACTGGGGAGGTGGAAGCAGGAGGGTCACAAATTCAAGACCAGAGGTAGCCTGTGTAGCTTAGCAAGACACTGTCTCAAAATAAAAAGTAAAAAATGCACTAGGTGTATGGCTCAGAGGTAGAGCATTTGCAAAGCATGCATGAGGCCCAGGATTCAATTCCCCAGAGAAGAACATGGAGAAGGAGAAGGAAGGAGCAAACAGGAAGGATGAGGAGGAGGAGGAGGAAGAGGAGGAGGAGGAAAGGGAGGAGAAGGAGGAAGAAGGGGAGGAGAAGAAAAAAGAGGAGGAGGAAGAAGAAGAAGGAGGAGGAGAAGGAAAAGGAGGAGAAAAATGAATAGAACAGAGAAATATAAATATGATAGGGCAATTGGGTTGGTCACATAAGGTGCTTAGGAAAGGCCTGGGTGAAGAGTGTCAGTTGAGCTGAGATCTCAGTGGGGAGCATGTGAAGATCCGAGAACACTCAAAGCAACAAGGACATCTGCTGCATGTCCCTAATGCAGAGATGCACTTGAGCATGGCAGCGGTGCAATGGTAGGAAGGGCCAGGGAGTCAATGGGATGTGGAGTCCATCATGTAAGAGAGTGGTTCTCCTGGAGTGACTCTGTCCTCGGGAGGACATCTGGCAGTGTCTAGAGACAGTTTTGTGCCTGGGGAACTGCTATTGACATCTGGTGGCAGGGATGCTGCTAAGCATTTTACCCTGCACAGGACAGCCCCTCTCAACATAGAATTATCAGGCCCCCAATGTCAGTAGTGCCAAGGCTGAGAAGCCCTGTTGTGGGTCCTTGCAAGGCTCCGTGAGATGTTTGTGCACTCACAGAAGCGCACACCGAGGACGCCTACTGGAGTGCAATCCAACATGTGGTGCATCCTCTACCACAGTTAGTGCCAGGGTATGTGCATTGGCATGAAGGAAAACAGTACAAGGACTGGCTTTCAGGACATAAGAGCCAGCATGGGGGCAAAGAAGCTGAGATGAGGTCACCTGAAACTCAGCTGGAGCTAAGAGGGAGATCCTGGAAGAGAGACAAAGGATGCCAAGTCAGGAAGGCCATGGAGGTATCTTTGGGCAGACACCTCCATCGAGGGCTGTCTTTCAAGCAGCTGATGTCCTTGAGCAATCAAAATAGGGATCTGGGTCTGGGAGATAGGAACCAAGCTCTCACCATGAAGGCACCTGAGGGCCAGAGAAGGCTACAGGTCTGACAAGTGTGGAGGGAATAGGTCGAGGCCAGTGTGTAGACAGCTCAGGGCTGAAGAATGAAATCACCAGGAGAAACACAGCCCAGACTGAAGAAGGACTTAAGTGGGGGTAACATGAGAAAAAGTCCACTGAACTCAAGTACACAGTACCTGGAAGATGAAAATAACCTAAAGAGGCCTAAAAGATAAGAGGCTGTTTCAGCAAGATTCCATATTTGGTTACTACCATAGAAGGGGTTGGGGTTGGAATTTAGTTCAGGTGGTAGAGTGCTGCTCTGCGTACTCTGAGGCCCTGGGTTCCAACCCCAGCACCGAAAAATGGTAGAAGGATGTGGGAGCCCACTCCCAAAACAATCAGCCATTAAATCCTATGAGTAACAGAGAAGCACTAACATAGTGCCTGGCATGGGACACTATTGGGAAGTGTTTCGTTCTGTTGTACACAGTCGGACCTGTACATGTACACAGTACATGAGTCGGACCTGACTAGACAGGACCTAACAACAACACAGAAGGGGTTGTTCTCTGCTCCACTGTGGCGGTGGGACACCTGGCAATCAGGCTGCCTGGCATCTAGTCAACTCAGCACTTCAAGTCTCAAGCTGCTCCCCAAAGTGAAGTAAATCCACAGGTCTGGGAAGTGGCTGAGATGATCAGTTACTGACTTGGAGTTAACCCCAAGCATGTCCCTTCACATCACCCTATTAATCTCTATAATTCATTTGGAGGGGCTGGTTCTGTATCAGTAGAAAGAGAATGATGAGGAGGTTCTCATCACTTAGACATGAGACAAATTCCTCCCTGTAGATCCAGGCCAGCACCCTTACCTGGTCGCTACCCAAAGAAAGTTTTCTAATTTGGGAGAGGCGGGGAAGAGCAGCTGTTCCAACAAAATTTCTAAAGGCATTCTCAGGTCCACCTCTGTGTGTACACAAGAACATAGATGCCTTTAATACCAACTCTCTTCTTGATAGATTTTTGGTTTTTTGTTTGTTCATTTTTGCAATGCTGGGGATTGAACCCAGGGCCTTGGTGCATGCTAGACATGTGTTCTACCACTGAGCTACATCCTCAGCCCAGTTTTTTCTTTTTTTAATCATGTAT
Source organism: Pedetes capensis (assembly GCA_007922755.1). Classification (NCBI taxonomy): domain Eukaryota; kingdom Metazoa; phylum Chordata; class Mammalia; order Rodentia; family Pedetidae; genus Pedetes; species Pedetes capensis. The sequence goes on along the minus strand of VMDO01000105.1, from coordinate 237,547 downwards.
TCTTCTCTACCTATAAAACATGTTCAGAGCAAAATTTTTAGAAAACAGATACAAAATTAAAAGAAGAAAAACCACTTACAATCCTGTCACTTGTTAGAGCATTTCCTTTCTTTTTTTGGATAAACTTTTAATACACTACAGTTGAGATCATATTGTATATATAATTTTGTGTCCTGCTTATAGCATAAGCATTTGGTCATGTTATTAAAGGGTCTTTGTAAATATTGTTTTAACCATTGAATAATAATCTGCTGAAAACTGTGGTATATTCCTGCTATGGTCTGGATCTTAATTCTCCTCCAAAGGCTTATATGTTATAGGCTTGGGGCGACTGGGAGGTGGTAGAACCTTTAAGAGGTGGAGCTTAATACAAAATCGCCAGGTAATTGGGGACATACGCTGAAGGGGACAGTAGGATCTGGGTCCCTGCTCTTTCTCTTTAGGCACAGGTGAGTAGTTTTGTTGTATCCCGTTCTTCTGCCATGATATCCTACCTCATCACAAGCTCAAAACAATGTGGCCACCCAATCATGGACTGAAAGCTCTATAACTGGAGGCCAAATAATCCTTTTCTCCATATATAATTATCTCAGTTATATGTTATAGTGATGGAATGCTGACCAACACACTTCCCTTATATGAGAAGCAGAGGCCTGTATCCTTCAAGGACTTATTCTTCCTGATACACACACTGTTAATCCAACCCCCACCACTGGATAGAGGAACTGCTACTATTTTCTAAGCACTTACTACTGGGCACCAGGCACTGTCCCCCCACCACATTGGGTGGCAGTGGGGATGGCTTAACATTGGACTGTCTGCCACAAGCAAAATTATGCCCTTCCTGGAGAATTGGGACCTCTACATATAGTGGAGAGCCGTATTTCACTCTTCTCTCTGAAAAACTAGAGACTAACCTTCCTCAATCACTTGAGAAAAACTCTAGGTTCCAGTAGGCACTGGAAGTGGAGGAAATATGGGTTAAGTCGTGAGAAGCAAAGCCAATGTGGACAACCAAACCCCTCCAGAATGGTCATCATTTTAAGGATGCACAGGGGTGGGTCAGTTTCAGCCTGCAGGCCAACCAGCCACCTGGTGATATAAATAAAACTTTTTTGGAACACAGTCACTCCCATACATTTGAGCATTGTTCATGGCTGCCTTCAGCTACAGAGACCAGATATGAGCAGTCAATACGGCCAGCAAGCTCAAAATATTTAGTTTTTGGCCATTTAAGACAAAGTTGCTGACTCCTGTGTTTGGAGGACAACCATCCTCCAAAGTCTGTGCCCAAGAATTGCCATTTAACAGCAGCTGATAAGCCAGGACCAACATTCACCAGCTTCTCTTACAGCAAGGTATGACACCAGTGACTCCCCAGGGGAATGTGGGCCAAGAGATGTGTGTCACTTTGGAGCCAAGGGACACAAGGGATGAGCCTTCTCCGTCTTCTGTTTCTCTTCCACCTGAACACAGAGTATTTGGAGGCTAGAGGCTGTGTTTCTCAACCTTTGTTTCATTGCTTCCCTCCCAGGGAACCTTTTTAGACATTTTTCCCCTAATAGCCTTTCTCCATGAAATTTTGATACCACAGACATACTCTATGTTTGTTTATGTACAATATACATGTCTGTGATTTGCACATGAAAATTTAAGATCTTTCAGCCTCCAAGTTGCTTGCTCACTTAGTGGTGGTATTGCTCCCAAAGATGCTCTGGGGTACAGCCATGTCTCAAGATGCCAAGTGCCTGGATGCCTAAATTACATTGTGGAGGAAAATCAGTAACAACCAGAACACTTACATTTGACTGCTATGAGAGTAAGATATAAATTTCTTTCCTGTTAAACTCCTGAAATTTGATAATTACAGCAGCTAATATTGCTCTAATTGATGCAAGTTCTAATCCTGACCATTAAAAAATATATGAACTCAATAGACATATATTTTAAATAGGAAATCAATCCTAAATGCTAAAAGAGATCAATTTAGGACTAAAAGTCCCTTCTTTAGAGAGCAGAAAGTTTAGCTTGTTAGCTCCTCAACTGAAATAGGCTAAATTTTAAATAGATTCAAGAGAGGCTGAGATCAATTCACGAGCACTACCTATCAGAGACTGATAAATTCACTATGTTCATTTATATCCTCTCCATTTAGACACATCATTACCAAGAGGAAAGTGAAAGAAATTTTATTTTTTGGTCTTTTTTTTTTTATTTTTTTGAAACAGAGTGCTGCTATGTAACCAGGCTGGCCTCAAATTCCTGATCCTCCTGTTTCAGCCTCCTGAGTGCTGGGATAACAGGCATGAGCCACAACCTGGATCTGAAAGAATTTTTTAAGTAGCATAATTTTAAACAACAAAAGGTACAGGTAAGGACTACCCATGACAGAGATTGGGACAACTCTAGAAATCAGAATGTGGAAAATTAGATAGTGATGACGCAGGCACAGGAATCCTGAGCCTGAAGTATATGCAAATATTTTGGGAGTTTAACAGTCTAGCAGAATGGACAAGAGGTTCATGATTTGAATAATGGTGGGTAAGGATCAGATATGAGGCCCAAAAGGGAAGAATTATATGAAATCTGAAGTCAGAAAGGTTGAGCCCTCCACAGGTAGCTCATGAGACAGCCAGGTATCTATTCTCCCAAGCAAAAGAGTGGAACTTTCTTTTATGGATAAATGGAATGGATCTCTACAAAAAGGCAGGAGATATAGGAATCAGTAGAGTCAGGCTAGTGATACAGTCCAGGGAAATCCAGATGATGGGTTTCTAGCAGACCTAGAGAGCAATCAGGTCAAACTCTAGAATAGAGGACTCTGGTAGCTGGCAGACTGGTTGAGAAGAAACGAAGAGGATATGATAGCAGCAAATGGGGAAAACAGGAAGGGAGGGAGGGGGGAAGGAAGGAAGAAGGAAGGAAAAGGAGGGAAAGAAAAGTAGGAAAGGAGGGAGGAAGGGAGGGAGGAAGGCAGAAGGAAGGAAAGAAACTCTTGGAAAAATAAAAAAGTAAAAATAAAAATAAGAAACTGTAAAAGAAAGTTGTTGTTGTTGTTGTTAGGTGCTGTCAAGTGGTGTCTGACTCATAGTGACCCTTTTAGGGTTTTCAATGCTGATTGTTTCGAGATTGCCTAGGGAGTGGATTGCCACATCCTTCTCCCAGTTTTGTGGTGCTGGGACTCAAACTCAGGACCTCAGAGAATGCAGAGTGGCACTCTACCAACTGAGCTAAATAATATATTTCATCAGTCATCAGAGCCATACACTTAAATGCCTTCAAGGTCAAGCAAAGGAAGTAAATGAACACGCAGGTCAGGTATTGGAGCACTTGCCACATTGTGGGAGCAGAAGGGGCTGTGGCAACCCAGGGTGGGCATATGTACCCTAAGCAGGCAGCTGCCAGCAGTGTTGCCATATGGGAAGTCAAACTGCATTGCCAGAGCTTTCAGTTTTGAAAACAGAGATTCAAGCTCTAAATCTTTTATGAAAATGTTACCAATCTTAAAGTATTGGCTGAACACCTTAAGAAATCAGTAAGCAAAGGGCTGGGAATGTAGCTCAGTGGTAGAGCGCTTGCCTAGCATGCACAAAGCCCTGGGTTTGACTCCAGCACCCGCCTCCATACACAATCAGTAGGTAAATCAAACAAGTATGTCTGAGGATGGACTTTCAATGTGCAACTTGTTTAGACATTCACCATAACATAAACTCTATCTACTGGTTTTCCAGACATTAAAATTGTTGCTGTTGTTAGGTGCCGTTGAGTAGGTGTCCGACTCGTAGTAACCCTACTTACAACGGGAGAAACACTATTGTCAGTGCTTCTCTGCTATTCATAGGGTTTTCAGCAGCTGATTCTTTTTTGGGAGTGGGTTGCTGGGTCCTTTTCCCAAGTCTTCAGCACCTCGTGTTCCCAGGCAGTCTCCCATCCAAGTACTAACCATGCCCAACCCTGCTTAGCTTCAGAGATCTGATGGGATCGGACGCCACAGTGGTAGGGCTGTCCATAAAGTACAGACAATTGAATGGCTGCTATAAAAAAGTGAATGTTATCAATGTTAACAATATAAAGGTAAAAGCAGAGATGATGGAAGGTGGAAGGTGGAAGGCAAGCTAGGTTAGGGAGCTAATATTGTCACCTTACCAAACAGACCAAGAGGTACTGTGGTTAAGGAACGACAAATAATGACAGCAAGATTCTTACTTATAAAGGCAATGAAACAGAGGAGCTATAAATAATGATATAACAGTGTTGTGAGGATGTGGGGAGGGGAGGTAGAAGGAAGGTATAAGTGAGCTAAATTGTCATCTATCATAACAGGAAGTCAGCTGATAATTTCTAAAATAAGAGGAAATTAAAGTGTATTATTTAAAACATAGAGGTAAACGACATTAAAAAATATCCGAAAGACTTAAAAAGTGATTGCCTCAAGGGAGGGGGATTGAATTAGAAAAGGAGTTTATTACAAAATGCTGTGACCCCATCCCCCCAAAAAATCTTTTCCAAGAAAATGAAACAGATCAATTTACAGAGTTGTCTACTGGAGCAGTCTATAGCCATCCCACCTTGGTATCTGATCTCCTCTGATCTCAGAAGGAAGTAGGGTCAGGCCTGATTAGTCCTTGGGTGGGAGATCACCTGGGAATACCGGGTGCTGTAGACTTGGGAGAAGGACCGGGCAACCCACTCCCAAAAAACAATCAGCCATCGAAAACCCTCTGAATAGCAGAGAAGCATTGACATAGTGCCGGGCATGGTACAATGTCAGGGAGTGTTTCCTTCTGTTGTACATAAGGTTGCTACGAATCAGACCCAACTGGACAACACCTAACAATAACATCTACTGGGACAGGTAACTAAGCCTGCAAGGTTGACTCTCAACCAGGTACTACAGAGGCCCCCAAAAGAGTTAAGATGAAATGGATATAAAGATTACAGGGGTGTGGGGAGGAGGTGGATGCTCAGCCATGTATTGGGTAGTATCTGCAGCAGGGCTCTTGCCACCCTGAAGTCTGAAAGGCCAGAGGAGGGAGTAGTGGGTCTGGAGGAATGGGAGAGGGGCTGCAACTTTAGAGACAGCCATGGCCAGAGGTCAGATAAAGCAAAGAAGCAGCAAGGTGTTAATCCTCCAACCACTCCCTCCTCCTGTTCTTGGACCTGCTGCTGGTGCCTCCTACTGATCAAACTCAACTGTACTCCAACGCTGAAGTAAGGGAGCCCAGCCAATGCGGCCCCTGGGGGCTGACCTCCCAGGCCGTGGCAGAGCAGAGAGGAAAACTGAGGGCAGCAAACGGGGACTGTGCAGCACATATTCTCACTTTCCATTGCCAGCCCACCCCACTGCCCTGAGAGCGAAACTATGGGTCAGACAAAATGTTCATCTGTCCCACACTAGTAACTCTGACCTTTAGCTCAAGCAGCAGAACTAAGGCACTTCCAGAAAGAGAGGATAAAGGAGGTACATCCCACACTTTCCTTAATAGATACAGATGGTTGACTGCCACAGGTCTGCACTCTGCTCTGTGGTGGAAAGGAAGAAAGATCATTATGAAGTAAGTATCCTGTCCAATTGAGCCAGGCGCAGCCTATAGTCTCGGTGGCTCGGAAGGTGGAGGCAGGAAGATCACAAGTTTGAGCCAGAGGCAGCCTGTGTAACTTAGCAAGACCTTGACTCAAAAAACATAAAATATGGGTTGGGAGCACAGCCCAGGGGTAGAGTTGCAAAGTGTGTGTGAAGCCCTGGGTTCAACCCCCAAATACTGGAAAACACCACCACCACCACCAACAACAACAACAAAAAAAGGAATCTCATCAGGTTGACAAGTTGGCAATGGAGAAGGTGAGATGGGACCCTAGAGAGACATAATATGATAAGCACCCAGCGAAAAGTGCAATCACTGTGTCCCCAGCCCAAGGCAGGAGCAACGCCTCCTGATTAGGAAAGACAGGGGGACTGGCCCTGAGGGCTGAGTGGGATTAGAAAGGAGAAGGCAGCTGTGAGACATATTTGAGGGGCAGCAAATGTGTCTGCTGGGCCACAGGAGGAATGAGAACAGGCTGTCTGCCAAGCTGAGGGGACAACAATGGGGCAATCCAAATGCCAAGCTCAGGAGCCGGGATTTCATTTTTGGAACAGGATATTCTGAAGATTTTCTGATCAAGTGACATGTCTAAGAAAATAAAGGAATTATGGGGCAGGGGGAATGTCCTTGGAAACTGATGGAGCAACGTCAGAGAGAGAGGGTAGGGTGTAAGGCGAGAGATCTGCTCCTAGGAGGATGGGAGGGAGAGTGAATGGACATGGGTGAGCTCCTAACTCATCTTTTAAGACTCAGCAGCATGGTTATCTCCACCCTTAGGTCTTTCTTGGCCAAACCTTGCCCTTCTTTGGCGGTGGGACATGGCCCAAACTTCGCTGAACTCACATCTCCTGCTGTAGGAATCCCTGGCACGCAGGGGTGGAGACCTGCTCATCTTTGTGCCCCCAGATCCTAGCACAAGATCTGGTATGTAATTAGTGCTCAAAACTAAGTGCTACACTGGCTGGATGAAGGCGCGACAGGGGGCCTATATAAGGGCAGTAGCAATGCAAACGAGCTGAATGAAACAGTAGAAATTGACAGGATCGGAAGCCTGGACGCTTCCCAGAGTGAGCAGGTCTGATGGCTGTCTTTCTTGGAAAGTGGGAGATTCTAACATAATTGCTTCATCACTCTGCAAACATTCCCCAGCTTGTGAGGGCATGTTTGGTTACTAACAGATCATGCAACAAATTAGACACAGGAAACAATTTCTGAATGATAGAAAGTGGGGTGGGGCCCAAGGCAAGAACCAGAGATCAAAGCTCTCTCTTAGGTACTGTTTGGGAGGATGTTGGCTTGCTTTAAAGGTTTGATTATTCCTTTTTTTTTTTTCAATAGTTCATCAAGGATGACATAGTGTGAGAATCAGCTTCCACAGGGCTTCCTCCCCACCACACATCAACATATCATCTATTACCATGGGCTTGTTTTTAACTAATGGTCTTGGCAAAAAATAAAAAATAAAAAGATAGAAAGCAAAACAGAACTCGTGCATTAGATTCCAGAAAAACAACAGCTGTTGGAATTAAATAGGCCAGGCTGATAGCATAATAATGAATAAGAATGATCTCTTTCCAAAGATGTCACTAGTAGACTAGGGGTTTTTGAGTGGTCACGTCTCCAAACAACAAACCTCACCACTTCCAATCAATGGGAGTGCTGCCTGAAATATGATAATCTCACTGGCCAGTTGTAAAAGCACAGCATCTCTTATATCCACGGATTGAAAAACGAGTTCAAGATTCTGTTCAGAATTCTTGAGACATTTAAGAATGCCTTGATGCTATAAAATGTCTACAAGTAAGGTTGTGTGTGTGGAGATGGAATCTGATAAATTTAGTACCACTAAGACACAGATAAGTGGTGGCTAATTCCTACCTTCATCCAGGTTGTTGTTGTTAGGTGTCATTGAGTTGTGTCCAACTCATAGCAACCTTCACAGGGCTTTCAATGGCTCACTGCTTGGAGATTGCCTCGGCAGTGGATTGCCACGTCCTTTTCCCATTTTTGCGGTGCTGGGAATGGGACCTGGGACCTCAGAGACTGCAGAGTGGTGCTCTACCAACTGAGCTAAATCCCAACCCTCTCATCCAGGTAGGGAGAGAAAATATGCTTGTTATCTCCTGGTCCCAGAATGGGACCAAGGACTCCCTGCATCTTTGCCCCACAGTGTACATCCCAAAGTGATTTTACCAACATACCTCATGAGAACCAACCCAGAAGACTAGATAGGGCAGGCCCTTTATTACCCTTTCATAGATGGGAAAGTTAAAGCACAGACACCTGGGTAAGCAAGTAGCCCAGGGTCTCAGTGTAGAGTCACCAACACCCCATCCCTCCCAGTCTTAGAATACTCATTTCCTGAAGACTACATGCCAGGGCATTCAAACCCATGAAAAACTGGGTTCAAATTCAAGTGCAGGTTCAATATATTAAACTTTACAGGGTTTGGGTTCACTTTGGGGTCAAGTTTAAAATTTTAATCCTATGTGTAGATGAATAATTTAAGTTTTAAATAGTTAATACTCTCCCCCTGCAAAAACCCCCCAAAATATTAAACCTAATTTTCACTGGATTTGGGTTCAGAAAAATTTCTTTTAAATGCTTGAACTGGAACAGGTTCAAGGTTTGGGTTTGGGTTTGGTTTGAAGCCCTGCTACCTACACATAGGACTTAAACCCAAACCTGAACTGAAACCGATCCCTCTAAATTTTAACATTGAACCTGCACTGGAACCTGAACACAATTTTTTATGGGTTTGAAGACCTGCTGAATGCAAGGATGATGACTTACTCACTTTTGTAATCCCATATCCTAGAACTGAGCCTAGTCCATTATACATATTCCATCAATGTTTACTGTGTAGATGGCTCCCAATACCAAGGTACCACATTAACCTCTCTCAGGACTTGGTTTATCTATCTGTGCAATAGTAATATTCTTCTCACAGAGTTAATGTGAAGTTCAAATACATCCATACATATCAAGCTTTATAGCACTGCCTGCCATGTAGTTGGCACATTGCACTATTAGTTATTACCACTGTTATTATTATTGAGGTTGTAACCACTATGAAGAACACAGAATAAGATAACATGAGAGACAACAGTAGTTGGGGCAGGCCTTTCTGTGGATGCAACACTGGAGCAAGACCTAAGTGAAGAAAAAGACAGCCCTACTGGATCTGGGAAGGCCAAGGCAGGTAGAAGATCTGGCAAGGGCAAAATCTTAGGGATGGATGGATATGAACTTGGTATGTCTGGGGGTCAGAAGGAAGCAGCAGTTTTGTGATTATCACAGTCTACCTTATTATGTTTTTTATGTTGCAATTGCTATCTCTAATTTTTAGAAGGAAATGTGGAATAGTGCCTTCACTCTGTCTGGCCCAAAACAGTTGCTCCCTTTCCCCCTTGACCACTGGCTTGGTTACTGTGGCCCTGGTGTCTAACATGACCCCAAGAGGCCAGATGTTAGTGGCAGGAAGGACTTACTGAGATCAGAAGGGTCATCCATGTCACATCCATACCCCTGTGACATTCAGCCCCTGCTTCTAGATCACCCCAATGTAAGCTGGGTCCTGGAACACTCCGGGCAGTGGCACCCAGGTCAGAAATGTGGAGCTCTAGGTGGGAACTGCCCCTTCCTAGAACCAACCTCTCACACTCAAGTCTTCCCCTGCGGATATGCAGCCCCCAGAAGAACTGTCAGATGTCTTCCAAAGGAACTGAGGACTACAAACTAGAACTCAACCACAGACACATCTGCAGCCAGCCTGTCCCTCAGGCCCAGAAAGTAAAGAAGCAAAGGAAACTCAGGAAGCCCACTGTTCTGGTAATCCTGGAAGCACACCACAAAGGTGAAACACTGACAAATTTTGCTGTTTAAAACTGATTAATCCTATGCATATATAAAAAAGGGTAAGTAAAATGAAATATTAGTAAAATGAAAAATAATTTTTCATTTGCATATTAATGTCCTTAATATATAAAGAAGGCTTGAAAATCAATAAGAAAAGTACATGTGGAGAAAAATTAACTATAGCTATTCACAATACAAGAAATACAAATGGCATGAACACAGAAAAAATAGTCAAGCTCAGAAGAAGTCAAGACAGTGCAGACTAAATACCCTACCAAATTGGAAAAGATTCTTTTGAGGTTTTTTTTTTTTTTTAGATTTTGAAATCATACAGCAGTGCTGGCAAGAATGTAGAATAATGCTCATGTACTGATAATGGGAAAAAAAACTAATAAATTGATCAATACCCATCAAACTTCAATGTGCATGGACCCTGGCCTGGGAATCAATCCTGTAGAACACTCACATTGTATACACAAAAACATATGTTCAAAGACACCAAGTATTGACAAGGGTATAGAGAGACAGGCACATTCACTGCTGGTGGGAATGCAAATTATCATATTTCTGAAGAGAAATTTAGCAATATGCACTAGGCCCATGGGGCCATGTGGGCGGTCCCTTCTACCTTCAGCCTTGCTTCCTTTTCTGAGCTCTGCCAAGGGGTTGTGAAAGGGGAATTTGTTTCCAAGAAGTAAAAATGTGTCATTAGCTATTTTTTTCCCTGAAAAAATCAGGAAACATACTAAAGCAGGCATGTCATCTACTGTTTAATGCTCCCACCAAAACCAATGTTATAATTTATTCCCCACTGTGGAGTACTGAGAGAAGATGCCAGGTAAGACCTTTGGGAGGTGACTGAGTCATAAGAATGCTGTCCTCATCCATAGACTAGCCCATTCATGAATTTATAAAGGATTATCAAGGGAGTGGCTTTGTTGTAAAAATGCCAGGTGCCATGAGTCCCCATCAGAAAGCAGACCTTCGCAAGACATGACCCTTGAACCTTGGACCTCCAAGCCTCCAAAACCATGAGCTGAACATATCTTTATTCTTTATAAAGTACCCAGTCTATGGTATTTAGTTATAGCAACAGAAGACAGATAACATTCTTACAAAGAGCAGAGACTGTCCCTATAAGAGACTGAGTGAGGTACAATGTACAGGCCAAGCCCAGGGAATCAGCATTCATTCTAATGTTCTTTTTAATCTCCAAAGAGAGGACAGCTCAGGAAACAGTCCACCGTCACAGGATGGTGTTGAATGATCAAGGCTGTCCTGAAGAGGTAGGTAGCAAGTGGCAGAGTCGCCTTACCTCCTTGGGCTATAAGCAAGACCAAAAAGAAGAGGCTCACATAGTTGGGCTGGGGAGACAGGAGCATTGTCTTTGGCCATATAGGCAGGCAACCATCTTACCTCCCTGGCAGAGGGGATGGTTTCCTCTAAAGGCAAGCAGCAAACTCTATCTCCTTTCCAAGGCCTCCCTGCCCATCGCTGTTGACCTCATGTGTATAGCTGTGCTCAGAGGCCTCTCACAGTTACCCAAGGCCTGTGTAAGGAAGATTCCTGGCCCTGGCTTCTTTAATGCATTACTTTTCCATCATGGTGCTAACTCTTTCTAAGAATTCCAGAAAGTTGTGGCCTGGCTACTAAGATCTAGGTCAGTTGCCAGGTGTGGTAGTGTATGCCTGTAATCCCAGGAACTTGGGAGATGGAGACAGGAGGATTATAGGTCCAAGACCAGAGGCAGCTGTGTAATTTAGTGAGACCCTGTCTCAAGAAAAAAAAATGAAAAATGGGCTGGGGGTGCAGGTCAGTGGTGGAACGCTTGCAAAGTTGTCTGATGCTCTGGGTTCAACCCCCAAGTAATGCAAAAAAAAAAAAAAAAAAAGGATCTAGGTCAAGAAAGGAGAATGGGTAAGATGAGGGTCTTCTGCAGAGCAAGTGACTCAGAAATGCCATACCCTTCTCAGCTGAGAGGAAACTAGCTCCCTTTTCAGGACCCAGCCCTCTGTTATTTTTCTCAGCAAATAAATATGGCACAACTGTGACCTTTGGGGGACTGTTGGAAGGTGAGAGAAGGAATCTTTGCCCCTAAGAGCTACTAAGTAATATGGTTGGAGGTTAGGACAGGCTGGGTGTGTGCATCAGCAGAAGGACGCTAGCACAGGGCTATTCATGCCACTGGGAGGGTCTTGTTCCTTAATACAGATGGAACCCTTACTGGCTCGTGCTAACACGGTTCCTCATTAAAATCATCAGTACAAGAAAATGTGTTTCAATTGTCTGAAGTGTGTTCCACACATCTTGCTTTTGCTTTTCTGGGATTTCATGCGGTGAAGGAGCTATGTTTCAGGGAGCCCACAGTTTCTGTAGATGCATGCAAGCTTACTTCAAGGAGAAAGTAGTCCTCTTAGCAAGAGGTGAACAGGTCACCCAAGAGGATGTTTCCCTGTTCTCCGGAGACCCTGTGCTGTTGCTCTGTTGGACACCTGACTGGTTGGAACACCTTTCCTGTCACTGCTTGCTCTGCCCAGCACAAACCCACAGGGCCATGTGGACATCAATGCCACCTATCACCCTCTGCGGCTTGGAAAAAGGTTTCTTCTTGGCCTGAGAAGAACTGACCTTCCATCTCTGAACAAGGATGTGGGGTTCCCACCACCAGAAGGCAAGGGGTTCCCTCTCCCCCATTCCAGCTGGCACAGGGGGTGGAAAATAACCAGAAGATCCAAAGGAGGCCCTGTTTCTGATTTCAGTCTCCTTGAGAGGAAAACAGGAGCCTCCAAGGGCCACCTGGGCCTCTCTGGTGCTTACTTAACTTAAAGAGGAAATTGCTCCACAGACACCCATTAACGGATACAGCCCGAGGCCAAGGACAGTGACGAATCCCAACTGCCCCATCTGACCATCTCCTGATCATAAAGAAATGGAAAATTTCAAGGATGCAGTGAATTTTTTTTTCTCTTAGACTTTCTGTTTTAGGTGAGCTCTCAGCTCGGGGCACAAAACAAAACAAAAACACACTACACAAATATTGTGTATTTAAAAGATAAATATGTACTTATATACATGTACACATGGGACTGGGGTTTAGCTCAGTTGGTAGAGTGCTGCCCTGCTCTCTCTGAGACCCTGGGCTCGATCCTCAGCACCGCAAAAGTGGGAGAAGGACCCACTCCCCAAAACAATTCCGGAACTGCCATGGAAAACCCTATGAATAGCAGAGAAGCACTGACATAGGGCTGGGCACGGCACAGTGCCAGGGAGTGTTTCCTTCTGTTATACACAAGATCACTATGAGTTGGACTGGACTCAACTGCACCTAACAACAACACGCGCACACACACACACACACACACACACACACACACACACGAGTACACAGGTAGGATAAATATGGAAATCTAAAAATAAAACCAAATGAAGAAAATTTGGGGAAGTCAAGCAGAACCCCATGACTCAAAGGCAGTGAATGGTGCAGGTCGTGGTAAGCTAAAGACAGGAATTCCAGGAGATCCAATGACAGCCCTCTCTTTTTGGAACACCTGCTGTCTCAGGCCCCCAGCTACCCCCATCATTCACTACCCTTTTACAAAGTTTCAAAGCAACTGAAATCCCACCTCTAATATTCTCAACAATTATATTACCTAACCATGTCATATAGGCCAATCTCATTATAACAAGGCTTCAAACCTGCGAAAAACTGGGTTCAGGTTTGGGTGTGGGTTCAATATGTTAAAATTTAGAGGGTTTAGGTTGGGTTTGAGTTTGGGTTTAAAATTTTAATCCTATGTGTAAACAGAACTTTCCAGTGTTTTTTCCCCTCAATTTTAAATAGCTAATGATTTACTACCCTCCCCCGCAAAAAATAAAATTAAATTAAAAGCTGAATCCAAACCTAATTTTTCACTGGATTTGGGTTTATGTTTGGGTTCAGAAATTTTTTTTTAAATGCCTGAAGTGGAGTGGATTCAGATTTCAGGTTCAGGTTCAGTTTAAAGCCCTGCTATGTATACATGGAATTTAAACCTGAACCTAACCAAACCCAAGTCCTCTAAATGTTAAGATACTGAACGCTGCACAGGAAGCTGAGCCCAATTTTTCATGACTTTGAACCCTACGTTATAAGAAAGAATTACCTATATGGGCTAGGGCTGGGATTTAGCTCAGTTGGTAGAGCACTGCGCTGCAGTCTCTGAGACCCCGAGTTCAATTCCCAGCACCACAAAAATGGGAGAAGGACCTGGCAATCCACTCCCAAGGCAATTCCGAAACAGTTAGCCATTGAAAACCCTATGAGGGTCGCTATGAGTCGGATACCGACTCGACGGCACACAACAACACAACAACAACAACATATGGGGTGACATTTTGATTTGGCCAGTGAAAAAGTCTCTCTGGGAATGAATCCCATGTATCAAATCCTCTATCTGGGCCTGTCCACTGCGAGCAGTCACTGTCTGGGATGAGCTGGGGACAGGGCAGATCTTTCAGAGGGCCAGTAGAACATGTCATGCTTTGCTTAGGGCCCAACTCACTAATGGGAAAGGGGAATTAAACTCCCTGTCCAGATGAGGGCCATTACCCTCATTGGCCCAGGGATACCACAGCAAAAAAGATGCTGCCCCCGAGTCGTGAAAGAGGCCACTATGGGAGCAGCAGGGCACCAGTGGGCCCTGTGTGTGCCTGAGTGAGGCATTGTGGGGGACTGGGCACTGGGGTTCATGCAACCTCACAGCCAGCGAGATGATGGGGGTTGGCCAGGCGGTCTCTTCTACCTCTAGGGTCCTCACATCCAAAAGGACTTGAGTCTGACAGATCAGCTTCAGAACTGATGTTGCTGGGTTGTTACCACAGATATGACTGTGATTGCTATGATTTCTGTATGGCCAGGCCAAGCATTTATGGGGTTAGCTACGGGGATTCCAGTGGAGGAGGACAGGGCAGAGTGGGAAGAGGACACCAGGGATCCAGAGCCCTGGGCTCACCTCGCAGTGGGATCCGAGAGCCTAGAAACCTTGCTCCCATGTGCCAAGGATTAGGACCATGCACATCTTCATTCTGGAAGCAGCTGTAAGTAGGGCATCCCCTCTGCTGACAAAGCAGGGCTTTGGGGAGCAATGACAACAGCAGCCAGCACTTACTGGCACTTACAGTGTGCTGGGCATCCTAGGTGCTTTACATATATTAACTCATTTAATCCACAAAATAACTCTATCATTTACTTATTATGATGTCCATTTTACAGATGAGAAAAGTGATGGGGTAAGAATTTAAATGAGTGAATCTGAACCCAGGCAGCCTGGATCTAGACTCTGTGCTCACCAGGGACAGAGCCAGTGTTTCCACATAGTTCTGGATAGTGTGGGTGTAGAGTCAGTGTGAGTCTCTCACTGAATGACAGAGGGACTCTAGGCACTTTCCCAGGCATAAACTCTGGGGTTCTCGTTCTTCTACTTTCCCCTTGACGGCCCGGCCCACCTTGTGAACACCTGGTCCAATTCTAGCTTGGCCATCACTGGCCTCAGCCATACCCCTCTCTACTTCATGGTTGACCTTATTTGCTTCTCTGTTCACTTAGCAAACACTTCTCTCCCTGGTAAGACTATACACTTGTGCTGACCTGTGGACCTTTCTGAGATAATGGAAGTGTTTTGTATGTGCCCAGTCCCATATGGTAGCCCTTAGCCATATGTCACTGTTGAGAGCTTGAAATCTGGCTGGTACAGCCAGACGCAGCGGTGCATGCCTATAATCCCAGCAACTCAGTAGGTGGAGGCAGGGGGATCGTGATTTTGCAGCCAGAGGCAGCCTATGTAACTTAGCAAGACTGTCTCAAGCTAAAAAATACAAAAGGGGTTAGGGGTGTAGGCCAGCGGTAGAATACATGCAAAGTATGTATAAGACCTTGGGTTTAGCCCCCAAGTACTGCAAAAAAAAAAAAAAAAAAAAAAAAAAAAAAAAAAAAAAAAAAAAAAAAAAAAAAAAAAAAAAAAAAAAAAAAAAAAAAAAAAAAAAAAAAAAAAAAAGAAAAAAGAAAGAAAAGAAAAGAAGAAGAAGAAGAAGAAGGAAGGAAAGAAAAAAATGGAACTGAATTTTAATTTTTACCTAATTTTACTGAATTTAATTTTTAATAGGCACACATGTCTACTGGCACAGCATAGGCTTAAACCTCAGGAAGACCTGTTTTGTGCCGCAATGTCCCAGAGACTCACAGCCAGGGTGTCATATACACTTGTGAAATAAATGAACGAGGCAAGAAAACATAAATGAATAGGAGAAGGCATAAGAGGGAAGTTGAGGAAGAAGAAGGAAGTAGGATCCAAGCAGTACCAAATTCTCCTTTCTCGTCTTCTCTGGACTGTCCCACTGACCTACCATGTGCCACCATCCCTGATCATCACACCCCAGCCCCTGGGAGGAGCTCTCCCTTGCTCCACTGTCTGCAGCCTCTGAGGTCAGTTAACATCAGAAGCCATAAATGCTCATTTCTCTCCGTCCCCATCTTCTGCAGGCTGCCTTATTTCCCTGGCTGGAGAGGCACTGTGGTACAGCAATCACCTCTGAGAAAGAGTATTTATCCCAAGGGTGGCTCATCCTCCCTTCTTCCGCACCCTCAGTTCTGCAGAGAACTGAGCCAGGCAAGTGTAGATGCGACCTAACAGACTCCCTGTCTGGCTGCTTTCAGCCCTTGGCTGGGCAGCAGGAATGGAAGACATGTGGTTTACATGGCTCAGGGCAAGCTCTCATTGCCCTGGAAGGGGCTGCTGACAACTTTGGGGTGAAATTCCAGTTCCACCACTAACCCATGACATGGCTTGGAGAAGCCTCCCAGGGCTGTCTCCACTGCTGCTGCTTGGTGTTCATTCAGCTCTTGTTTGCGGAGCCTCTGCTGTGTCTAGGATGTGTGCTAGGCACTGGGAGCATGGAAGAGGGTAAGGAGACTGTGATTCTTGCTCAATGTAATGCTGATCCTAGCAAGTGCCAAACAAAAAAGCAAGCCCTGGGGGGGATTGAGGTGCTATGGTTTAGATGTGGTTTGTCCCCAAAGGTTCATGTGTTTGGAGCTTGGTCCCCAGTGTGGCCATGTGAGAAGTGGTGAAATCTTTAAGAGGCAGAGCCTAGCAGGAGGAGCTTAGGTCATCAATAACGTGACCTAAGGGATTAAGGTTGCTCTTGTGGGACCCTGAGAGAGTTCTCTCAAGGATTGTTGTAAAAAGTGAGCCCAACTCTGCCCCACACTCTGGCTTCCTGTCTTGTGATGTGATCTCTCCTTTTTGAACATGATACAGCCATGACGCAATCCACCATGATGTGATGCAGCCAGGGGCCCTTTGCCAGAGCCTGTGTTATGCTGGCTAGACTTTTTGCCTCCCAATGTATGAACTAAAGAAACCTCTTGTGTTTATAAAACACCAAGCATCAGGTTTTTCACTATAGTGATGGAAAATGGACTGATATGGGGGTTAGGGATAGTGGATCCCTGGAAAGTAGAGGGAAGCAAGGGAGGCAGGAAGATGCCAGGAAATACTCTGACTACTGATCATTCTTTTTTTTTTTTTTTCAGTACTGGGGGTTGAACCCAGGGCCTCACGCTTGCATGCTGTGCAAGTGCTGGACCATTGAGCTGTACCCTCAGCCCATTTTTGTAACTTTTTGAGACAGGGTCTTGCTAAATTACACAGACTGCCTCTGGTCTCGAACTTGCGATCCTCTTGCCTCTGCCTCCCGAGCTGCTGGGATTACAGGCATGGGCCACTGGGCCCGGCTCCTACTGATGCATTCTTGTGGGCATCCTGAGCTGCTCAGAGGAAGTAGCACTGAGGAGTAAGGACAGATCTTGCTCTTTCTACTTTCTGTAGAGGTGCTACCTGAGGCCCAGCAGGGAGGCAGCTGGTCAAAGGGAAATGGGCAGATAAGCAAACACCCATGTCAAAGAGGAGTTGGACCAACTGTGTGCAGCTTGAGGGCAGTGGAGCAAAAATTGTAATGTCCTTGACCTTCTTCAACATTTGAAGTGCCTCTTTCCACTTGGCCTTTTCCTCTTGGAAAAGCTGGGTTCAAATTCTAGTTCCATTCCTGCTTTGCAAGGTGACAAGGTAAATTAGCTACAGCAGGCCCAAGGCCCTGTGGTTTGTCTCTGAGTCCAGGAACATTCTTGTTTATTGAATCTGTACTTGCAGAGAATGGGCAGGTTCCTCTTCTACAAGCCCCACCCAGTCTGTTGGAAGAGACAATCATGTACAAATCATCTGTCCATAAGGCAAACTGTGCAAGATGGGCACGTGTGGTGTGAGAGTCAAACAGGGAGTTACATCGACCGCAGGGACGGAGGATGGTTTTGAGAACACGTAGCCTCTGAACAGAACGTTAAGGACATAAAGCAATCTAACAGGGGGAAACAGGAAGAGTGTGAGTAGGAGGGATGGTATAGCCAACGGCAAGGAGGTGGAAAATCCCACATCCATGATTCTTACCCAGGGTCTATGTTAAAATCATCCTAGAAAATTTTAAAAAGAATTGATGCCCAGGCTCCGTCAACCAGATTCTAATGCAACTGATCTCGTGAGAGTCAAGCATTGGTATTTGTTAAAAACTCTCTGGGGGTGAGGGTTGAGATCCTTGCTATCTGGACCAGCATCACCCATCTGTTAGGAATGCAGAACCTCAGACCCCACCTAGACTTCCTGAATCAGGATCTGTATTTTAACAACATGCTTGGGTAATCCACATGCAGATTAAAGTCTGAGAAGTCCAACTCCAGGGCATTGGAGGAAGAGCAAGAAGTTGCATTTGAATCAGCCAGATAATATCCTTCTGATCAAAGCCACTGGGCTCACTGCTGTGAGGAGTAGATGACCAAAAGGAGCATTAGCCACCTGTCAGAAGTTGGCTTCTGCGGGGCACCACATGGAACAGGCAGGTGTTACCTATGGCACAGGGACAGGAGACAGGGAAGAAAGAAATGGAGGGGTTGCAACCACAATTCTGAGCAAGACGGATTCTGTAAGGCAACGCAAAGAAAAAAGTGATCTGGGCCAATAGGACGCATCTATGGGCACAGAGATGTGACACACAAAATGACACTGAAGGCGTGTGAGGCTTTAGGAGTTACAACCAGTAGCCAAGAGTCCTAAATTAAATTCATCTGCTCATTAAAATGGAATTTACAAAGCAACTGATGCGACCTACTATTAACTTCTGAAAAGTGGCAGTTTTGCTTCTGAGAATGACAAGCTAGAAACTGGAGCAAATGTGGGTTTGCATGGCATCCCTTCTGCCTTCTCCCTTCCTTATGTACTATTCCTAGGAGTCCATCAGGATCTACCATGGCCTCCCCTTTCATTTGTACCTAGATCTTGGCAGTAAGCCACCAAGACATTGGAAATAGGACTTAAACGAGGGTGTTCCACACTGTAACACCTGTGTGCCATTTGGACACAGTCCCACGTGAGACTCCATGCATAGCCCACACTGAGGAGCTCCCCCAAAGCACCAGTGTTTTGTGGTGATAATTCAACCTACAATTGTTTTTATTTATAATTTTTCACAATAGATCTGTGGTAGACAGTCGGCTGGAGAACCCACCAGCCATTCCTAATCCTTCTTGCCCAACTCCACCACAGTGGCTGGAAAAGCTGAATAACTCCTTTCCCAACCTCTCTTGCATCTCAAAATTGTATGGTATTTGCCAGTCACAACCAAACAGCCCTTTCTTACCTTCATGTGACCACAGGCTAATCCTAGTATCAGGAAGACAAGCAGCCTCAGAACAAAAAGCCGAAACACGAAGAAAGGCAAAGTAGAAAGACTGAAAAACGCTATCTACCCTTGGTGGTGTTGTGGAACTGCAGATCAACACTAGAAAACCCCTGCCTCCACCCAACTTTTTATTTCATGAGAAAACGCACACATTTCCCCGACCACTGTTTGTTCATTTTCTGTTACAGACAGCCAAACTGTCTTTCCTTTCCTTCCATTTGCTTCACTTCTTTGCCTATTTACTATTTTCATCTAGTTTTTGTATCAGCATCCAGTCTTCCCCCTTTTCCTCTCTTCTTTTCCTATTCATATCCTCTACTCCCAACTCATAGGCAGGAGTGGCATCCCACAAGCTCCTATTTCTGAAATATCAAGTCTTAAAGTCTAATCCTTAGTGCTCAGATAGCAACCACTTCTGCACTCTGCTAACTTCAGTACAGCCACAGAGTTTACCCAAAGCTGTAAAGAACAATGAGCATTACTGTTCAAATTCCATTATCATGCTTCTTTACTTCTTGGATTACTGTTATGAGCTAACAAAAGCACATAAGTGTATTCCTCAAGTGTATTTATCGTCAATGAACCTTGAATTTCATAGCAGGTATCAAGGCTCAGTCGTAATCATTCAGGCTGACACATCAACAAAGACAAGGCCTTGAACAGTTAGCTACTCCTGAGTACAGGTGTCTAAACAGAAACACAATTTGTGAATTAGCCCAATGCCCTTCCAAATGCAGGCTAATATCATCTGGATACTACCTGGCTAAGCCCAGGAACCTTTAGAATTTAATCAGATATGTAATTATGAAAGGTATATTTTTATCTTGATGAAACTGAAGTCTGAACCACTTAGCCTATGTTCAAACCGGCATGTTCTCTGCAACCACACACATGTCTTGGCCTCCTTTAGTTTGCAAAGTGCTCAAAGGCAAGGACTGTGTCCAAATGGCACTATATCCTTTCACACTGCACCTACCCCAGGGCCAAGTCTGTACCATCCCCAAAACAAGAGTAACCAAGTCAAAATTCGAAATTGCATGGTAATTGCCAGTTATAACCAAATAGCCCTTTCTTACCTGTACGTACTACAGAAATTACTCATATTTTCAGGGCTCCTTCATTTCAAGAATGTTCATAATTTTTTGTGACTCAGACATGACACCCCATTCCTGCTGTAGTCATGAGGAGTGTGGAGTCACAGCTTTATGTGATGGGCAAGCACCCCAAGATTACCTTGGGGGTAGGCTCAGAGACCATGAGAAGGATAAGAATGAATTAGGACAATCCATAGAAAGTTGAGCAAGTTCTTTCTAATGACAATGCTCAGTTTGTCACAACAGGGATGTTGCTGCCATGCTCAGCACTGACTCTTCAGGACAAGGACTACTCTGTTTATTCTTTTGCAATGAGATTTTTCTCCCTTGTTAACTTTGTTCCTTTATTGCATACCACACATGAAGCTTGAAAAAGGTCACCTTTGCCCAGTAGTGAATATGAGCGAAAGAAAATGTTATCAGATCACATTAAATTAATCTCAGAGGACTCTTCTAAAATTTTTTTTTTTTTTTTTGAGACAGTATATCACTACATATCCCTGGTTGACCTCAAACTCTAGAGCTTCCTGCCTTGGCCTCCCGAATGATGGGATTACAAGTGTGCACCATCATACCTGGCAGAAATGATTATGGTAATTTCTTTCCAGAACTTTCTCTGACCACACCACTCTCTCCTCCTCAGCATACCAGCTGACTGGATTTTCAGGACTAATCCACGGGCTCTAGAAAACTGTTTAGAATCAGTTTCTCTAAGGCCCTTCCAGATTTAAGATGCCAAGAGTTCCTCAGTTCTGATGGCTCCCCCACTGTCCACCATGTAGAGTGGAGAGCCCAGCCTGGTTGCTTTCCCGCACGTCCTTCCGGATTTGAGTGTGATTTTCACAACCTCGAATCATTTATCAGCAGAACAAAGAGCAGAAAACATAAGGGCTTTATAGACCAAAAGCTCTAGTTTTGAATCTTGCTTTCTGTGACCCCAAGCTTATCACTTAACTTCTCCAAGCCTTGGTTTTCTCGTAAATTAACACCTTCCTGTAGGAGTATTTCAAAGATTACAAACAGCACAGGAAGCTTTGGCCCAGAGAGGATGCTCAATGCTGGTCCATTACCAATAATCACCATTCCTGTCACCACAGTGAGAACACTCCAGAAAGACATTCAACTCCGTGACAGTGGAGTATCTTAAGTACGCGTGCTGGATGGTGTGTGTGCACATGCGCGCGTGCATATGCATCTGTTCAGAGTTTTCATCCTGTGGTGGGTCTGTTCTCTTTATACAGATGTGTGTATGGGTCTCCCTTAGAGTCTAATGTCCCAGCAATCAGAGGGAGTGGGCACAGGGCATGGTGTTAGACAGTGCAGCCCAGGAAGGCATGTTCCCTTCAGAGACAAGGTGCCTGTTCTTTTCCTGGAGATCTGGCTTACCATCACAATTCTGGGGTTAGCAAACTGTCTGAACTATGACAAGGCTCCAGGTGTAACTCTGGTATGACTTCCTCATCATCCAAAGCCATGGAATCCACATCTTCTATTAAGCAATTGTTTTATGACTAGTCTCAAAGGGCAAGTTACTACAATCCACTGGCACTACCACGAGAAAACTAAAAATTGCTTCATCTTGAACATGATAGGGTGGGAGTTTCAACTTTATTTGTAGGAAGGATGGCATATGAACATTCAATATCAAGTCATATACAGACCTTCCCCTCCCACAATCCCCATCTTCAGTAATCGTTAGTAGAGCCATCTGCTCAGCCTAATGAAATGTGCAATCTCCTGTACATATAATTAGTGAAGTCATTTAATCAATTAAACAAATTAATTAATTGCAGGGATATTGCAACCATTTCCTAGGAATGGCATCCAACTCATTTATTCAGCGCGTGTCTCCTGGGCTCCTACCGAGGACAGAGGCCCACTTTGGTGCTCTGAGGACAGAAAGATGCTCAGGGTGCACCATGAATGGAAACCAAAGCTCGGATACAGAGTTTCTGATGACCATCTTTTCTCTTGGGAGTGACTAATTCATTCTGGTTTTCCTGGGTTTATCTAGGTTTTGAAATTGAAAAGTCAGGAGATGGAGGCAGAAGGATTGTGAGTTTGAGGCCAGAGGAAGCCTGTATAACTTAGTGAGATTCTGACTCAAAATAAAAAAATTAAAAATGGGCTGAGGGTGCAGCCCAGAGGTAGAGAGCTTGCAAAGTATGTGCAAGGCCCTGGGTTCAACTCCCAAGTACCACAATAAATAAGTAAATAAACAAATTGAAAGTCTATGTCTTAGGAATCCCCTTGGTCCCAGGCAAACTGATACAGTTGGTCATCTTGCTTCTATTCAACCTGGCTCAAAAGTTGTCACTTGCCAATCACCTCTGTAAAAGAGATGGCAAACCCTAGGCATACTCCAGCCCTGGACCTTACTCATGACAGGCACTGCTCATAAATCAAGGAGCTCCATTTGCTTAGTTCAGACTGAGCCACCCCCAAACCCTCGTCTCTGCTCCACTATTAACCACCTGGAATAGGTTGTTGTTGTTAGGTATCATCGAGTTGGGTCTGACTCATAGCGACCCTACATACAACAGAATGAAACACTACCCTACATTGTTAACCAAAGGATCAAGAAGATACAACCTGTACAAAGGAAACAATTAGTGAACCACCGGGTAGAGGGTGAAGAGCTAACTGAGGAACACAGACTTTGAGCATAAGGAAAAAAATAGATCTGCAGTAAGTCTACAGAGCTTCCCAGCAGGGGGAGAAATAAAACATGAGAAGAAATATTGATGGAAGAGGATTTTCCAGGCAGGAAGAACATAACAGGTATCTGATTTTTCTCAAAAATGAATAACAAATATATAGTTACTATTCAGAATATTTCTAAATGGCACAGCTATTCACAGGTCTTTGGTGTGAGTCAATAGGGACCTTGCTAATTAATAGTGACCTTCACAAATGTAGGTTACATTTAAATGCAAAGACAAGCATCAAATGCAAGTCCACAGGCATATCTGCACAAACATGGTTCCCTTAGCTCCTCTATTCATCTACTCTCAAACAATACAAAGCCCATCTTTCCATTTGAAGAACCCCATAATTCATGGAAAGACAAACTGAATTAACAGGAACAATCTATAAATTAATAACTGGAAATCAACCACATTGGTTTTGCTATAATGGTATTGACAAAGTATGAGCAGAAAGGCCAACTTTGGTCTGATGGAATAGTGGTCAGTCAATAGCAAGTTAACAATAATTGACTGACTGTTTAGTGAAGAACCCTGTGCTGGTGTTAAAGGTATGGAAGAGAGAGGGCAGTGGGAGGGTCCAGTAGAAAGAAGGCAGGATACAGCAAAAAGAAACAGGAGACTCGCAAGACCCTGAGTCCAATCCTAGCTTCACTGCTGAGAGGTATTGGGTAAGTTGATTCCATGGTGAATTTCACTTCCTTATCTATGAACATGTCCTATGTACCTTGCAGGGCCATTTACATGAGGTAATATATGCCTAGGTATTTGGGAAAGCAGGTGGCTCTGTATAATACAGAGTAACAATCCGGAGGTACTTACCTCTCCAGATTCACTCACTACTCTGTCTACTTTTCCAACAGTCCCCTGAGTCTTCTGGTCAATTTGTCCCATTCTTTCTGCACAATAACTGGTGCAGAGGAGCACAAGACCCAAATCAAGCCAACTGGGGGCAGTAAGAGTCAATCCCAGGTCTCTGGTGGACCCAGGGAGGAAGCATTTTCTTTTGTCCCATGGGATGAAAGTCAAGACAACACCTTGGCCCAGGAGCAATGGTCTGCCACTTTAGGATGAAAAGAGAGATCATGCTTGAGAAAGGAGGTGTAGTGGTGCATGCTTGTACAGGCCAGGTGTGGTAGTGCATGCCTGTAATCCCTTTTATAATCCAGCAACTCTGGAGGCAGAGGTAAGAGGATCGATCACAAGTTCAAGGTCAGAGGGAGCCTGCGGCATTAGCAAGAATTTGTCTTAAAATAAAAAGTGAAAAATGGGCTGAAGGAGCAGCCCAGTGGTAGAGCACTTGCAAAGTATGTGCATGTGAGGCTCTGGGTTCAAGAAATCAATACCAAAAAAAAAAAAAAAAGAAAAAAGAAAAAAAAAAAGAAAAAAAAGAAAGGAACAAAGAAACAAAGAAAAAGAAAAAAAAGAAAAGAAAAACTTGAGTTTGAGCTTCTTGTCTGAACCCTGTATAAAGCCACACCAGATGCCAGGATCTACCCTTAGTTTGCTCAATCACATAAGCCAATATATTTTCTTCTTTTGCTTAAAGCAGTTTGGGTTGGTTTTCAGGTAATCCATCATGTAACTGACAGAGAATGAGAAGGAAAAAACAAAATAAACAAAAAAACCCTGTGGTTAAAGTAATGCTGTAAACCTGTCTAGCTCCTCACCAAATCCCCATGGCTCCTTAAAGGGTCCTCCTGAGGGAGGTGAAGACATTAAGAGGCTTATCAAGGGACAAAAAGAAGAAAGGCAATCATAAGCAATAAAACAAGTGATGACTTAGGTCTACCTTTATTTGCTTCCTGTCTTCTAAGGCCAGTGAGAGTCAGAGGGATGGAGGAGGGGGAAAAAACCCTCAAGGATATCATGAAAAATCAGTCAGTCTCTCTCTCAGCTCCACTTCCACATGATTTCTCCAAATGTTTACCCATTCCCTTTTATGGCAACCACTGAAGAGCTGAAAGCAACCATACCAGTATCCCACTGATTTACTTCATATATTTAAAAATTACTCAGGGCCTGCAGCACCAAGATCATGTTCAAACTAAGTTTGCTGGAAATCTAATTTGGGATGAGTAATTTAATTTGGCTACTACAATTAAAAGTGGTGCAGTATTTGTGTTTTAAGGAAAATCATATTAGATTCATCTAATCTTATTAGGTGAATATCATATTTAGATCACATCTAGATTTAGATCACGTTTAGATTACATCTGGAACAGATATATACTGGATTGATTTCTTACCTGAATCACTTGGGAGGCCAAAGGGACTAACCTCCTACTCTGTGCTTACCCACCCGACATAGGTCAGCACAGTAAATGTCAAAGAGAGCTCTTGCACAGCCCTGGAATTCAAGCACCCAACACATGACCTAGAACAACCCTGGTATTTTGTGATGAGTAAATTGAGACCTTGAGGGGAAAAGTGACTTGTCCTGGGTCCTGGGTTAGTGGTAGAGCCGAGATTACAACCCAGTTCCCTGCTTCCCAGTGTGGGTCCCTACTACTCTGGCTCATGTGTTCTCCATAAGATCTAACAGAAAAGCATTCAGAGGGCCTTTGAGATCCTGTTGATACCCACTCACCTAAGCCACAGAGTCATCAGATACCATCTATTGGCCAGTCTCTGCCTCTCTTAAGTTTCCAAGCAAGGCAGAGTGTTGAGAAGTTGTTCTCCCACCCTCTATGGATAACTCAGGCTCGTGTACCAAAAGTGTCTGTCAAGTTCATTGTCTTGCTGATGAGTTTAAACCTCCCTACTCTCAGATCACAAAGATTCACATTAAGAACATTCAAACCATACCATGGGTCAGAAAGAAGCAGTTCACTTTGCTGTTGGAAATGCTATTAATCTCAGAAGTACTGCTGGGCATGATATCACACATCAGGGCTTCAACTGCAGAGTATAATCTAAGAAAATTAAGTTATGAAGCGAAATCAAAGAAAGAAGCAGCTAGATAAAAATATTTAAAATATATAACAAGTTAATACACACATAGCATTAAATTCTCCTATAAATCATTGGAAAAAAGATGGAACATCACAAAATAAAAATCAGAAAGGACCCAAAGAAGCAATTTACATGCACGAAAGCACGCACACACACACACACACACACACACACACGCGTGCGCGCGCGCTTACAGATAGCCTCATGAGAAAATGTTCAAGCCCATTATTATGCAAAGCTTGCAAATGAAAACAATGCAATCCAGTTTTCAACTATCAAATTGGCAAAACCCAGGACAAACATAACGTCCAAGAGAGTTAAGAGTCCTCTGAAATCAGTATCCTCAGGCACCACTGCTGAGGGTATAAATTAGTCTACATTTCTGAAGGCCCATCTGGTGATATGTACCAATAGCCTTAATTCTGAGCAATTTCACACCAAGAACTTTCCCTGACTTAACGACCAGAGGAATACTCAAAGATTATGTATGCACATGGATATTTATAACACCCAAATCATGATAATAAAAATCTAGAAAAATCTAACTGTAGCTGGGCATGGTGGCATAGGCCTATAATCCCAGCAATTTAGGAGGTGGAGACAGGAGGATCTAGAGGTTGAGGCCAGAGGCAGCCTGCATAATTTAGCAAGATGGTGACTCAAAATAAAAAATAAAAATAGGCTAGGGGTGTAGCCCAGTGGTAGAGCACTTGCAAAGTATATGCAAGGTTATGGGTTCAACTTCCAAGTATCCTCTCTCAAAAAAAAAAATCTAACTGTACCATAATAGAAAAACAGTTACATAAATTATAACACACCAATACAGGGAATAATATGTCGGTATCAAAACTCATGTTTTTGGAAAAGACTTAATGACAGGAAAATGCGTACAAAGAGATAGTAAAAATCAAATTTCTTAATGAAATGATTCCATTTCATAAAGAAACAATTTATATCATGTACATTATAAATATAGAATTAGGCAGCAGATTCCACTAAATATGCATGCTTCTCTTTCCAGAGCATAAGGGATTCAGTGAGAAGCAGCTGCTTAGGCAGGGACTACATTTCCCAGCATTCCTTATAGCTAAGCAGGGTCATATGACTATTCTCACCAGCCGATTATAGGTGAGAGTGATGTGGGACACACTCAACCTGAGGTGGTTAGGAAGTGATGTGTCTTCCACATGCTCTCTATCCCATCTGCCAAGTGGCTTCAGAGGACTCCTGGGTCCAAAGAAATGGAAAAGTCACATGATAAAGGGAGGCTAGGCCACTGAATCACTAAGTGCAGTGGACACCAGTCAGAACATCTACATTGGACGAGGTGAGAAATAAACCACTAACATGTTAAGCTATAATTTAGAGTTTTAATTGTTTCCTCAGCTAGTGTTACCCTGACATACTCACAGAAAAATCACTGAAAGGAGAGCTATCAAATTTTATCTGATTCATGGTATCATTGTCACATTATACGTAAATTTTAAAAAGTGTTCTTTTTTACCACAAACACATTTTATTTGATAACCAAAAACCTTATTGAAATAGAAAAAGCAGACTTTATATGGTAATACTATATAATGAAACCTCTTAGTAAGATACTGAATAAAGATACAAACATTAAAAGTACAAAAAATTATAATGGCTCAAAGAAAAATGTAGATGTAATTTTTGGAACAAAGTACTAAAACAGTTCTAGAGGCTGGGGATGTAGCTTGTGATAGAGTGCTTGCTTAGCAATAATCGGATCAATGCAAATTAAAATGAGACATTCCATCAGATTGGCAAACATTTAAAATATTGTGACTGTAGGATGAAAAGTTGCTGAGATTATAATGAAACTGGATAATCACATAAACTGCAGAAAGGAATATAAAACTGTATCCCACTTCCAAGGAGCAATATGGCATGTCAGGGAAAAAAATTCTTAAAAACTCTTTGACCTTCTAGATATTTGTCAGGAGAAATAATCAAACAAGTATGCAGAAGGGTTGTTTGAAAAAGAAAAGATAAGGAAACAATTTAGATATCTATCTGTAAGGGACCATTCAATACATTATGGTGTGTATGTGTGTGTGTGAATGTATGTGTGTTCATATACTAAGAAAATATATAGCCATTGAAATTATGCAAAGATCTAAATTTACTAAAGCACAACAGTACCTACAATATAAAAAAGCAGGATACAAAGCAACACAGGTAGCATAATTTCATGATTGTTTAAAAGTGTATATGTGTGTAAGAACATGTAATTGCAAATGCGTAAGGAAGGAGTATGGAAGGATTTTACTCCAAGTGTTGATAGTAGTTATCTCTGGGGGTGGAATTATGAATGACTTTCATTTCCTCCTTTATACGTTCTATATTTTTATTAAGTATTCAACTATAAATATGTATTTCTTTTATTTTATATGCTATGTTTTATTATAATAAATTTCAAACATACAGAAAAGTACTTAGAATATATGTACCCCTCACTCATCTTCAATTACCATACCTGGCTGACCTTGTTTCATCTTTATGCCCATATTTTAACATAAATCCGGAACATATCATTCATACATAATTATTTGGTTACACTTAACATAACCAAACTCTCCACTGGATTAAAGTAAATATCTGATAATTCATTTATCTATCATTTATCTATAATATTTTAATACATATCTTTAAAACATAAAAATTATAACAATATCACATCTAAACCAGGAGCTGTGGTGCACACCTATAATCCCAGTAAACTAGAAAGGCTGACGCAGGAGGATTGAGAGTTTGAGGCCAGAGGCAGCCTGAATAACTTAGCAAGACTTTGTCTCAAGGTAAAACATAAAAAAGGAGGTGAGGGTGCAGCTCAGCGATACAGCACTTGCAAAGTATGTGTGAGGCCTTGAGTTCAACCCCAACTAATGCAAAAAATAAAAATAAAAATAAAAAATTAATGAACAAATAAATAAATAGGCTAGGAGTGAAGTTCAGTGGTAGAGTGTAGCCATTGCCTAGCAAGGGTGAGGCCCTGGGTTCAACTCCCCAGTACTAGGATGAAAAAAAAGCCACATCTAAAAAAACTAACAATTTCAATCTCTCTGTGTCTCTGTCTCTGTTTCTCTCAGTACTGGGGGTTGAACCCAAAGCCTTTGTGCATGCTTCTACCACTGGGCTGCATCTCAAGCCCATTTCCTGTTTGTATTTGGAGAAAAGTTGTCACTAAGTTTCACAGGTTGCCTTTGGCCTCAAACTCAAGATCCTTGCCTCAGCCTCCTGAGTCACTGGGATTAAAGGTGTGTGCCATGGTGCCTGGCACAATTTCTTGATATGGTTAAATACTCAGTGTCCCAATTTCCCCAATTATTAAAAAAATAAATGCCTCTTTATAGTTGTTATTATAAATCAGGATCCAAACAAGATTTACATTTCCTTCCCATTGATGTATCTCTTTACTCTTTTAAAATTTATTACAGAAGCCGGGTGTGGTGGTGCACACCTGTAATCCCAGCGACTCTGGAGGGGGAGGCAGGAGGATCGCAAGTTCAAGACCAGAGGGAGTCTACATAATTTAGTGAGAGCCTGTCTCAAAAAGTACAAAAAATGGGCTGGAGGTGCAGCTCGGTGATACAGCACTTCCAAAGTGTGCAAGCACGAGGCCTGGGTTCAACCCCCAGTACTGCAAAAAAAAATTTTTTTTTAATTTATTACAGAATGTCCTCCTCCCCTGCCCTCCTTTCTCCTCCCTTTCCCTCACTTCCTCTTCCCTCCTCCCTCATGGGAATGTGCCACCATGTCTGGTTCCTCCCCATTTCCTAAGAAATTTATTTACTGAAGAAACATATAGGTCATATGTCTTATAGAACTTTCTGATTGCATCCCAGTGGTGCCTTTTAACATGGTCCACTATCTGCTGTATTTCCTTTAAGCTGAGATTTAGCTCTAGTGTCTAGTCAGCTTGAGATGATATCATTTTTCATAAGAATAACTTAAACCAACTGTATTATTTCTATAACCAGACTAAACTAATAAAGTTTAAACAAGAAGGGAACCCATAGAAATGCCAACCTTTCTAACTCATCCATTTTCACAATTCATTAAAACTCAGTGGCCTGGTTTCTAAATACAGCCTCAGTCAATGGAGGCTACTCAGTGACTATTTTTTATTTTTCCAAACATGTTTCTTTTGCCTTTTAAATCCACCTACCCATCTACCTCCATTGTGAAGTCTATTACACTGTGAGCAACGGTTCTCTTCCACTAGACATGAGCCTTCCTTATATTATCTACGACAATAATTGTCTTCAATTTTCCTTTTTTTAAGGTTATAATATAAATACATAACTGACAATTTGGAAATCAGAGCAAAAGAAAGAACAAACTCATAATCTCACTCCTCAGATGCATATATATTTCACCACTTTCTTTATTAGACATACATGTTTTGTACATAATTGTCATCAGTGAATATGGGTTTTTAATATTCTTTTGTTGTTGAGTCAGTATTTGACTCAAAGCGACTCTACGTACAACAGGTGAAACAGTATTGTTAGTGCTTCTCTGCTATTCATAGGGCTTTCAGAGTCGGATTGTTTTTTGGGAGTAGGTTGCCAGGTCCTTCTCCCAAGCCTACAGCACCTGGTGTTCCCAGTAGGTCTCCCATCCAAGTATGAACCAGGCCCAACCCTGCTTAGCTTCCGAGATCTGATGGGGTTGGACGCCACAGTGGTATGGCTGTAGGAAATTCTTTTAGTTAATATTAAATACTTTAAAACTATTTATAGCACCCATGAAGGATATAAGAAACAGCAATTCCCATATACACGTGTTCACAGCCTAACTTAAGGAAGAGAACTTTACCAGTCCTTTAGGTATGCTCTTCCCACTATGGATGGCCTTCCATCATCCTCTCTTCTCCTCTCCTAACTATCCTGAATTTTTGTCTAGGCTCACCTGGTCTTCTTATAGGTTTTGCCATGTGCATAGAGATATCTAAACTCTATCATTAGTTCTTTATGCATCTGAACTTTATGTAATTGGAATCATACTACATGTATTCTGTAACTTGCTTTTTCGTTAACATTTTAGTCCTGAAATTCTTCTGTGTTGTATGCAGCTATTGCTCATTTATATTAACAGAACAGGTATATAGCTATATTCCACAGTGAAACTATACCATAACTTAAACTGTAATTTCTGCATGTAAAATTAATATTATAGCCAGGTGCCGTGGCACATGCTTGTAATCTCAGCTGCTTGGGAGGCTAAGGCAGGAGGATTGTGAGATTGAGGTCCAAGGCAGCCTGCACAATTTAGTAAGACCCCCTCTCAAAATAAAAAATTAAAGACAGGCTAGGGGTGTTGTTCAGTGGTAGAGTACTTGCCTAGCATGTGCAAGGCCCTGGGTTCTACCCCCTAGGACTGCAAAAAAAATTATCTTGTAAATATCTTGTCACATTGCTATGTATCTTCAAAATAATTATTATAGTATTGTGCCGAGAAAACTAATATTTATTTTATAGTTACTCAACTATTCTCAACTCCCGGACACTGTGTATGTGTGTGTTTGCTTTGTAAATAATGTCTTAAGGAGGATCTTTGTCTAAACTGTTTATTAAATATTTTGTATTATTTCTTTAGGGAGGATGGGAGAAAATGATCCACAAAAGTGGTATTATTGGATTAAAATATAAGAATGTATAATATAGCTTTTTAATAACATTGTAAAATTGCTTTACAACACTACAATCACCAGAACCCAAGATTACCACTAAAAAAGTATTTTTGATTGTTGTTGTTAGGTGCCGTCGAGTCGGTATTCGACTCATAGCGACCCTCATAGGGTTTTCAATGGCTGACTGTTTCGGGATTGCCTTGGGAGTGGATTGCCAGGCCCTGCTCCCATTTTTGCGGTGCTGGGAATTGAACTCAGGGCCTCAGAGACTGCAGCGCAGCACTCTACCCACTGAGCTAAATCCCAGCCCTATTTTTGATTAGTATGTAAAATAATACTTTACTGTTTTAATCAGCATATCTCTTGTTACCACTGAATTTGAACATTTTCCATATATTTGCTTAGAGCTGGAACAAGTCCTCTACCAAGATTTTAGTACTTTTTTTAAATTTGAGCATTTCACATTATAAAGATATTAACTCTGGCATGTTACTTTCCAATCTTTCCCCAGTCTTTGTTTCTGCTTTGGTTGTTTTTGTTGTTGTGTTGTTTTGAATTTGATTTTCAGGACCCTGGGGTTGAAACCAGAGTGTATTTCAAATGCTAGATAAGTGCTCTACCAGTGGGCTGCACCCCAACTCCCTTTTTATTTTTTATTTTGACACAACACACTCTCACTAAATTGCGCAGGCTTCCTCTGGCCTTGAACTTGCAATCCTCCTCCCCCAGCCTCCCGAGTCATTGGGGTGAGAGTCATTGGGGTGCACCACAGCGCCCAACTGCATTGGTGTTTTTACATGAAGAAATCTTTTATTTCCCTGTAATTTGAATGAGTATTCTTTTCCTTTTTGAATGTTTTTCTTTTGTTTCTAAGCAATATTCAACGTATAGTTTTCCTATGCTTCTACATTTTGCATTTTAATTGTTTAATCTAACTGTAATTCATTTGATGAAGCCAAAATGATTTTTTTCAAATTGCTAATGAGGCATCAGAATTATTTATTAAATAATTTTTCCTTCCTCATTGGTTTGTGATGACTGCTTTCTGATTAAATTATTTTTGTAAGAGTCTATTTCTGAGCTATCTAGCTCACTTATCTGCTTCCTCCTCTTATGCTAACAGCATGCTGTTTTAATTACAAAGGCATCATACTGCATTTTAATATCTGCTAGTGTTATATATTCTAATATCCATTAGACTAACTCCCTTCCCCCAAGATCAATTTCAGAATTCCCTTTGATGTTCTTATCTACTTATTTTTCCAAACAAACTCAGAACCATCTTGAGAAGTTTAAAACATCCTGATGATACTTTTAGAGGAACAGCTTTAGACTTAGGAACTAGTTTCCTGATTAAGTACTTAATTTTCATCTCACCATCTAGGAACAGGATTTTTAGTTAAGCTCTTTAAGTCTTCTTATGTACAACCAAACAATCTTTAATAAATAATAATGTTATCATTTCCTTTACAACATTTATTCCCCAAGCAACTATTTTGTGACTTTCTATGTTTGGCTAAAACTTAAAGAAACAATGTTTACTACCTTCAGTCTCGTTTTGACCTCATTGGAAACCAATGATACTGTTAGTGTTTCATAAGAAGGAATAATTGGAGTGGGTTATATCAAGGCCATCTTCCTTATCATATTAGGAATAGTTATTTTTATATATTCCTTTCTAAGTGAGTAGTTCGAAAAAATTAGAAGCTGAATTAATTGAATGTACTTTTAGAATTAATGAGATTACTACATATTTTACTTAACCAATTTATGTGAATCATATGAAAATTTATGTATATGAAGCCACTCCTGCATTCCAGGAATATAATCTCTTTGGGTTATGATGGAACATTCACAAACATTATTGTTGAAATCCACTTGCTAGAATTTTATCTAAGGTTTTCACATTCCTAAGTGAGGCTGGTAGAGAGACTCCCTTTGGGGACTTGCCAGCTTTGATGTCAGGGTCATGTTTGCTTGAAAGAACAGTTTGGAAGTTTTCCATCTTTTTTCAAAATCTTAGAACAGTTTATATAACACAGGAATTATCTGTTCCTTGAAAGTTTAAAGGATTTTCAAAGGCCCTTTCATGTTTTAAAGTACTCCACCTGGCACAGGGGTTGGGTGGAGGGAGGGTCCACGTGGACATTACCATGTTTGTACACATTTAAAAAGACATGTAAGATACTGGTTGTGATGGTTTGAATATAAAGTGTCCCCCAAAGGTCATGTGACTTAATGTTTGGTCCCTAGCTGGAGGCACTGTCTTGGGAAGTTATAAAACTGTGGGAGGACTTAGCTTTGCAGAAGTGATGTCACTGGGGTCCCTCAATCACCATCTAAGGCTCAGGTCTCTCTCTGTTCCTGGTCCACCATGCTGTGAGGTCATCAACAACAGGCCCTGTGATGCCTGCCCTGCTGCCATTATGGACTAATCTAACTGTGAACTCCCAATAAACCTCTTCCCTCATAAGTTTGTTTGGGTTGTTTTTCTGCTACAGCCATGACAGCTGACTAATATGCTGATCTCTAATGGAACAGTTTTTTGTTTTAATTTATTGCCTTTCCTTCCCCAATTAAAAGGGAATAAATGCCCAAGATGGTGAAATGTTAAGAAGAAATCATTTTCCCAGGTTTTGGCTCCAAGAGTCTCCCTTTTGGAGATATATAAAAGAGGCTATAGAAGGTGGGCAGGGAATATCAAATGTTGTACCATCCAAATTTCATTGAGGCTGACCCCTTTTTCCACAGTAATAAAAGCTTTTCCCCTAAGCCTTTCTCTACTGCAGGGCTCCTGGACCAATGATCTTACAGGTGTTTCAAATGGACCACAAATAAAGATTCAGAGTTGTTATCAAAGGAGTATTTATTACTCCCCCCCCCCCCGCCACAACTTCATATGCTGTGGCTCTAACTGCCAACAGAATGGTATTTGGAGGAGAGGTCTTAGGGAGAGGTGTTATGGTTTGAATATGAAATGTTCCTCACAGGCTTGTGTGTTTGAAGGCTTGGTCCTCGGCTGGTGGTGCTATTTTGGGAGGTGGTAAAAACTTTAGGAAGGGCCTGGTTAGACAAAGGGGTCACTGGAGGTGTGTCTTTGAAGGGTATCCTATTCTGAGGGCCTCTCTCTCTCTCTCTCTCTCTCTCTCTCTCTCTCTCTTGCTCTCGCTCTCGCTCTCCCCCCGTCCCCCCACTGCCTGGCACCATGAGGTGAGCAACTTTGTTCCACTACACCCTTCCATCACAATGTTTTGCCTCATCACATCCCAGAAACAACAGAGCCAGCTGACCATAGACTGAACCCTCCAAAACCATCAATCAATCAAAAAAAAAAAAAATCCTTAGGTTGGTTTTCTCAGGTATTTTGTCACAGGAATGAAAAGTCAGACTAACACAGGAGGTAACTAGGCTCAGATGACGTCCTGAGGGTGGAGCTCCCATGTTGGTATTAGTGCCCTCCTTGTAAAAAAAAAAAGAGAGAGAGAGAGAGAGAGAGAACAAGAGCTTTTGCTCTGTAAGAGCACCCAAGGAAGAGATCTGGAAGATGGCAACTGCCCACAAACCAAGAGGCCTCAGAATGAAAACTTTCTTGCAAGGTACCTTCACCTTGGACTTTCCAGTCCCCAGAACTGTGAGGAATAAATTTCTACTCTTTAAGCCTCCCTGCATATCTTACAGTGCGGGGCAGAATGAGACACACCTTGAGAGAAGAAAGGGGTAAGGAGTCTAAACAAATTAAGACTGAACGTCTCTTAGAACATGCGAGAACTGTGCCATATGAGCATGTATGAGGCTATAAATAGCAGGACTGAAATGGTGACACTGTGTCCAAGAATGTGGTGAACAGGGTTATGACTGTAGATGTCAGTGTGCTAAAGGACAGTTGAGTTTTTCTTGGTAAGATGCATCTAGCTGGGTGCGGTGGCACACACTTGTAATCCCAGTGGTTCGGGAGGGGGAGGCAGGAGGATTGCAAGTTTGAAACCACAGGCAGTCTGTGTAACTTAGCGAGACCCTGTCTCAAAAAGTAAAAAAAATGGGCTGGAGGTGCAGCTCAGTGGTCCAGCACTTGCAGAGCATGCAAGCACAAGGCCTTGGATTCAACCACCAGTACCACAAAAAAAAAAAAAAAAGAAAAAAAAGATGCATCTGAGTTCAAGTTCTTGTTCACAGAAGATCCATGAAACATTAGAAATCAACACGACACTAGATTTAGCACACCTGTTTCCAGTCAAGGTGATACAGTTTAGGATAGTATGACAGGAAGGCAGAGACCTCAAAATCCCACAGTAGGCCCCAGGGTTCCATGATTCCATCCCATTCATTGCACATGAACAAACATATAAGCAGTGCTTCCTGTCCCCATCAACAAGGACAGAGGAGTTGCTTTTGTATCAGTCATAGTCTTACATGGAAGTTTAATCCCTGCCTGGAAGGCAAAAAATGGCTATGGCAAAGCCAAGCAAGCATGTGCATAAAGTGAAATGAATAATGTTTTATGACTGTTCTGGACGTCAGGGGTGATTGAGTGGATGCTTGGAGATGCTTAATGACTCTAAAAGGCATCTCAAAAAGCCATATGATTTTAGCAGCAACAAGATGCAACATCTGCTGATTGTTGAGCATGCTGCCTTTCGTATGGCCACCCCTTCCTTTCCAGGGCTCTTCAGACCAAACCAAGCTTTGTGTGTGTGTGACTTTGTATGTGTGTACATGCACCAACACCTTCCCACCCACAGATGTACAGAATATAACTGAGGGTCCAATCAACTGGAAGAGGTTTATCATTTTTAGAGTAAAATTGTAGGAAAAAGAAAACTGTTGACAGGCTTTTTAATTGGGACTATTTTAAGTATTGCAAAATTTCTTTCCTTCCTGCTGGTAGAAAAGTAAACTAACAATTCTACATTAATGACTGGACAGTAAATGGTTTCTTCTCTATAAAATGAATTGGATTTATCAAGACTTATGTTCAAGTGAATTTCTCCCAACTTTAACCTTTAAATCCAATCAAGATGTGACTCTAGAGAACTCCTTAGGGTATAAGTGATGTTTCAAAAGGCATCATATTTTCCCCTACAGTTCATGTGATATAGATCACTCCTCATTCCCAGGTGGTTCCCCAACCCCTCTTAAGGGCAGATACAGGGCAGTATCCATTCCAGATACAGTTTTCAGTGGTGATATCAGAACAATAAGAATATTGCAGTAAATTACTCTTAAGGTTTTTAAATCAAAGATTTATATTTGTTCTTAGTTTATCTCTTTCTTACTATTTTGGCATCAATATGGTCTTTTCATAACATGGGGATGGATGCTAGGTTTTAAAAAATGTTCTACCTTTATGAAATTAAAATAAAAAATGGCAGCATCAGGCCAGTCCCCTAGTGTGTGTGTGTGTGTGTGTGTGTGTGTGTGTGTGTGTGTATGCACGCACGCGCTCACACATGCCATGCAGAAATACACACATACTTTCTTGGTTCTGGCAATGTACATTGCCAGAAGTGGTGAGAACCACTTCTCTACAGCCCCTTCTGAGCCAAGTAATCTAGGGTCAGTCAGTTCTCATCTAGGTAACATGGTGGTGAACAGCAATGAGGGCAACAAACAGCCTACAGAAAATTTAACTCTGATTTTAGTCAGTACTCCAGGAGGGTGGTCTTCAGCATTCTTGGTCATTCTGGAGCATTTTCCTGTCACTGCACTCCCACAGTCCTCCTCTCTATCCTCAAAGAGACCCTTTTCTGGTCTGGAACAGAGGCGATGAAGCTTTATGGGGTCCTGTACCAACCTGTGCTCTCCTCACCATTCATCTGGGAACCCCAGATCAGGACACTTGAGCTTCCTTGGGATTCTGCAATCAGCCCCAGAGGCAAAGGCTTTAGAAACTGATTCACAGCATTGTATAGCTGAAATTCTACTGAAATTGATGCGTGATACTGGGTTCTTATTACTAGACCATCTCATCCAACCCTGTTGTTGTTGTTGTTGCTGTTAGGTGACGTCCAGTTGGTGTCCAACTTGTCACCACACTACGTACCACAGGTGAAACGCTACTGTCAGTACTTCTTTGCTATTCATAGGGTTTTCAAGGGCAGATTGATTTTTGGGAGTGGGTTGCTGGATCCACCCACCCAGGAAAGCCCAACTGTGTGGCTAGTTTGCAAAGTCAAAGCCAAGGAGGGTAACTCACACCTCTGGAGTCTCCAAACTGAGAACAAAAGAAAACAATCAGCCAGGACAGGTCATTACAGGCTATCAACTAGCTAAAGTTTTGGATTTCTCACTTAAGTATATACTAGCATGGCCATAAAAATTTTAAATCTCTATTTTTCTAAGGATGATATCTACTTTTAACTTAATTGTGTGCTACTTAAACTTGTCTTTATTTAGGTCTTCTCCAGAATAAATTCTAATTTAAAAAAAGCTTTGGAGTTGGGTATGGTGGCGCATACTTGTAATCCCAGCGATACAGGGCGCTGAGGCAGGAGGATCTGGAGTTCAAAGCCAGAGGCAGCCTGTGCAATTTAGGGAGACCCTGTCTCAAGATGAAAAATACAAATGGATTTGGGGTTCAGCTCAGTGGTAAAGTGCTTGCAAAAGTATGCTCATGGCCCTGGGTTCAACCCCCCCGAGTACTGCAAACAAACAACAAAAAACTTCAGCTTGAAAAAATCCATGAACACTGAATATTTTAATACATTTATTTACCTCATCCCTAATAGAGCTAATCAGTGGCAGATAATATATTGGATGTGAATAGAGTTAATTTCCTAAATTAAAAGTGCACATAAACACATAAAGGTGACAATATTTTGAGATATATGACACTAATAAAGGTAACATTTATTAGGCCAGCCACTGGGATAAGCACTTTATTGGATTACCTCAGTTAATCCTTACAGCAGACCTATAAAGTAGGTGCTATTCTTATTCCCATTTTATAGACGCAGTTATAAATGAGGAACCTCATTACTGTCATTTAATCTCCACCAACCCAGAATTAGAGTTCAGTGTTTACTCTGGCTATAAAAAGGTTGAATAAGCAAATGAGAAATTAAAGAGGATTGCAGAAGGCATAGCAAACCCACTAGAAGATCTTGTGTCTTAAGACATACTGAAAAAGGTGCTACTGGCTGTCGACTGGAACCAGCCGGGATGATTCGGCCTAAAACTATGCTGTGTTAAAACACTTCAAAATTCAGACTTTTATTAGTTCAGAGTAGGTTTCCTCTCACTATTACTCTCAACAATTTGCCCAAATTAGTAAGGCCTTACTCAGTTTCTATAGGTGATACAGAATGGGGGCTGTTAGCTGCTGTTCCCAATATCCCTTTCCTCTCTCTCCCAGCAATGCCCAGAGCTCTGTGTACCCCATTTCTCCCCACAGCCCACCCTGAGTACGCTCTGACTCAAGAAACAGCAAATAGAGAGTTGGGAAGAAACTGAATGGTCTGGAAGATGGGTGTGGTGGTGCATGCCTATAATCCCAGCACTCAAGGGGTGGAGTCAGGAGGATCACAAGTTCAAGGCTAGCCTGGGCTACATAGCGAGAGACCTTGTTTGAAAAGAGGCCCCCCCCACACACACACACGGCTGAGGTTTAGCTCAGTTGGTAGAGTGCTTGCTCTGAGGCCTGGATTCAATCCCCCAGCACCGCAAAACCAGGAGAAGGACCTGGAAGCCCACTCCCCAAACAATCACCTATTGAGAACCATATGAATAGCAGAGCACTGACATAATGCTGGGCATGGTAGAGTGTTAGGGAGTGTCACATTCTGTTGTACACAGTGTTGCTATGAGTTGGACCCAACTCCAAAGCACCTAACAACAATACATATATGCAAATCTATTGTTGTTGTTGTTAGGTGCTGTCGAGTCGGTATCCAACTCATAGCGACCCTCATAGGGTTTTCAATGGCTGACTGTTTCGGGATTGCCTTGGGAGTGGATTGCCAGGTCCTTCTCCCATTTTTGCGGTGCTGGGAATTGAACTCGGGACCTCAGAGACTGCAGCGCAGCGCTCTACCAACTGAGCTAAATCTATAGGGAGAGAGAAAGGAAGGAAGGCAGGCAGTCAGGGAGGCAGGAGGGCAGGAAGGGAGGAAGGAAGGAAGGGGAAGGAAGGAAGGAAGGAAGGAAGAAAAGAAAAAAGAAACAAAATGAAACTGGATGGTTTAGAACACTGTTGAGCTACTGGTTCACACTATCCCTGTAGTCCATTCTATCCCTGCACACTGCAGGTACATGAGCTAATTACTATTAATTCCTTTGCTGTCAGAAACCATTTGGTTTGTAATCACAGCTCCAAAGAAGTCAAACTGATAAATGGGAAACAAGAGCTTCTGTAGCCTGAATGTTTGTGCCCTTCAAAATTCATATGCTGAAATCCTAATCCCCAAGGTGGTGGGATTAGGAGTAAGGGCTTCTAAGAGGTAATTAGGTAATTATGAAGTAGGAATTGTGCCCTTATAAAAGAAGCCTGAGAGAGGTCCTTGTGCCCTTCCATCACATGAGGACTCTGTAAGAAACTAGCAGTCTGCAACCCAGAAGAGGGCTCTGACCAGAGCCTGATTGTACTGGCACCTAATCTTGGACTTCAGCTTCCAGAACTGGGAGAAATCTACCTGCAGCTCTAAGTCACTCAGCCTGTGGCACTCAAACAGCCAGAACAGACCAAGACAAGTGCTAATCCAGAGCCTTTTCCTGGCACTTGCTCAGATTTTGCTTTCTAGCGGTTCAAATGTTTTAGGTTGGAGCCGAGCGTGGTGGCACACACCTGTAAATCCCAGTGACTCAGGAGACTGAGTCAGGAGGATTGCAAAGTTGAAGCCAGAGGCAGCTTGTGCAACTTAGTGAGAACTTGTCTCAAGATAAAAAAATATAAAAGGGGCTGGGGTGCATCTCAGTGATAGTGTGCTTGCAAAGTTAGGGGTGAAGCCCTGTGTTCAACCCCTACGTACTGCATCAAAAAAAAAAATTGTTTCTCCTCATAAAATGTAACAGACTTTTTTAAGAAACACTTCAACAAATGAATGGATGGCCCTGGACCAGTTAGCCTATAGCTTCACTTCTCTGGATCTTTTCCACCACAAAGGAGGAGGATTTCTGTCGCTCTTTCAGTGGTCCCAGCCAACAGTTCTATGTAGCTGACCAAAGAATGCAAAGTTTCTGCCAAAGCCCTCTTCTGGTTCTAGAGCAGAAAGGGCCCATGGGACCAGCAGCCCTTGGCCCTCAGGCAGTTTCCATGTGTTTCTAAAGGTTCTCCAGGGGTCACCTTGGCTCCACCCTGCCGCACCCCAGGGCTCTGTGGCTCAATCTGCCTAGTGGGAGACACCATTCTTAGGAAATGGGTGAGCAGGGACAGAGTTCCATGCAGTGTTTACTGTCTTGGCCCTTTCCAGGCCACCGTGCTATAGGCTGATTGCATCCTTGAACCAGTGCCCACCTGCCTGGCTACCTCCTGACTCTGACACCCAGTCCTCCCTCTCCAGCCAGGCCTAGGAACAGCTCCCGGCCACTGCTGGCCTGGGACGCTTCAGCCTGGCTCCCTGTTTGCTCTCCGCTCTGCCTCCACCCTTATAAAACGTCTGTCAGCAGAGTCTCTTCCATTTCCCCACTTTAGTGAGCCACTTCTTTTCCGCTGGAATCCCACGACACAATGGCTTCAAAATAAAATCGACATTAGGCCTGATGAAACTCCAGCCATCAATCCGAATCTCATATGAGCAGAATGAAAAAGGTGGAGGATGCCAAGAAAACAAAACCCTCACACGGTGAGGAAATCAGATTGGACACCCCCACTGCCTTCCTACTGCCACTGAGAATGCGTGGAAAAGACCTGTCTCCTGCTAGATTAGGGTTTATACTTAAAATAAAAATGTAAAATCCCATTGACACACAAAGCTGTTGACCTTTCCAATGGCTTCTATGGGATTCTCGCAAGGAATCACAGCATGTGCCCAATTTCTAGAGGGACAAACTGAGACTGGAAGAGCTCCCAGGACCAGAGCAGACAACCACATTGGAAATGTCCCAGCACCAGCTAAGGGACCCTTGTTCAGGAATCTGCCTCTGCACACTCTGTGGAGTTTCTCACAGTGACCTTCTACACTATGATTCTTCTAGGTGCATCCCAGCCATTTTCAATTCCTTCTAAACACCCCTACGGCCCCGAACATGAACATTCTTTGGACCCTTAACTATTTACAACAACTCTGCAAAGACAGGGAAGACAGGATGTCCTCTGCCCCATTCCAGATGATGCTGAAAACCAATGTACGTGTCCCTGACCATTTCCCCGGGAGTTTTCCAGAAACTTGCATCTATCCAGGCCCAGAGTACCCCTGTTCCCCTTCTTGAGCATTTTCCAAACCACAAAGGTCAAAGACACAACCTTATGATCCCTTTGTCATAAAATGTTCTGACACCAAGAATCCCAGAGAAGCCACCTGTTTCTGGATTAAGAGGATTACTCCTTCAGGGTCGTCCTGCCTCCTCGCTGTCCTCCTTCAGCATCCTCCAGAGCCGGGGCCTGTTGGAGTGACCCAGATAGCACATTCAGGATATTTAACTTCAACACGGGAACAGGTAGCAAGAGTCAGGAAGAGAGTGGAGAGGCGCCCCGGGATGTAGCCCTGAAGAACCCAGCAGCTGAAGGGGCTACCCAGGAGGCAGACCCAGCCCAGCTGCTGAGGAAGGTCCCTAAAGCAGGACAGGATTTAGGGGAGAAATACACAAACTCCATTCTTCTAGCTCTTCAGACCTTAAACCCAAGCCATCATGGCTGCCCTCTTTCCCTCGAACCCCACATCTAATCTACCAGCAATGTCAGCTTTGGCTTCAGAATATATCCAAGCTCTCACCATTTTTCAACACCTTCAAGCTGGCAGTATGCTTCACTAGGGGACTGCAGGGACCTCCTAACTAATGGCTTTCCCACTTCTACCCTCCTCTGTCCATCATCTGTGTGTTATGGGCCGAATCGTGTTATGAGTTGAACTGTGTCTCCCCAGAACTTCTATGCAGAAGCCGTAACCTCCAGTATCTCAGAAGTGGGTAACCAAGCCATTACATGTACTTAGTTAAGGTGAGGTCATACTGATGTAGGATAGAGGCTCCTAATTTAATAGGACTGCTGTCTTTACAAAAAGGGAACTTTGGACACAGAGCTCCAGAAAAGGAGACCCCCAAGGGAAGGCTGGAATTATTCTCCCCCAGGACAAGGAAATTCCAGAGGCTGGGAAAGAGGCCTGGGACTGATACTTCCATAATGTTCAGAGGGAGCACAGCCCTGCCCAAACCTTGATCTTAGACTCCCAGCCTTCAGAATTTCCTCAAGCCCAAGGGGTTCCTCAAACATTCCATGCAGACTCCTGCCTCAGGTCCATTGCACTGGCTCTCCCTCCACCTGGAACTCTCTTCCTTAGGCATCCTTTGCCTCCTTCAGGTTTCTGCTCTAAGGTCCTTTGCGGTGAGGATTACTCCAATATCAGCACCTTCTTTGTTGTGTTTTTCTTTGTACCCCTTATCACCACCTGGCATGGTTTCTTTTTTAAATCCCTTTTCTAGACTTTTCTATACTACACTATAGACTCTCCGAGAACCACCCATTAAATTGTGGTATCACAGAGTCTGGCACATAGTAGATGTGCAGGAAACAGTTGTTGAAAGATTTGTTGTGAAGCCAAGCAAAAAGAGAGTTGCATACAGGAGGAATTTGTCCCCAATGTCAAAGTAGCAAAGAATCCAGAAAGATAAAGACTGAAGTATGTGTCAGGTAGGGCAATATGGAGGCCTCGGGTTGCCTGAAAGGTGGCAATTGCTGCAGAAGGCAAGAGTGTTTGGCTGCAAAATCCACCAAGAGCCTGCCCTGCTCATACCTCGCACAGGCAGAAGGCAGCCTGAACAGGCTGCATCGTGAAGGAACAAAGCCTGACTTTCTGTTTGTGAGCAGAAAAAAGGGATGAAGGTCTCAGTTAAGGCTGCCACTGAACAGTGGGAGGGTGAGGTCCCAGGTCCACAGGAGGCAGAGGGAGCCCTGCACAGGGCCCTAAGGGTTCTCTGGCTGGGAGGAGTGGCATTTCTCCCAGAGCTGGAGGAAATCAGGTTGGATGCACCCAGATGTAGGTAGAGGCATGGGACCAGGGCAGGGACTGAGCAGGCTCATTGCTGAGTAATTCCTTCAGTGAATGAATGAAGCCAGCTGTCTCTGGAGGGAGGCTGGTGACTCAGTGGAGGTGTGGTGGTATGCATATCCCACTGTGGGTCTCACACATGCACAGGCCTGGCCCTGAAACCAGCACTTCCTGAAATTTGTGCCCTAGCTCCCCTCAGTTATCTCAAACTAGTCCAGACCCTGACTAGAGAGGGAGAGCTGGCTGTGTCCAGCATCCCCAAGGGCCCGGCTGAAATAAGAGGCCATGGTTTTGGTTTCATAGGGACACAGAGAATTCCTCGCTGTGGATTCTCTGGGGCAGCCCTCAGCCGCCAGGCTCTAGAAGAAGAGTGTTCCTCAAACTGAATCTGAGGACCTCATATAGCTCCATCCCCATCTTTGACAGCTTCATCA
The DNA here is from genome assembly GCA_007922755.1 of Pedetes capensis. Lineage (NCBI taxonomy): Eukaryota > Metazoa > Chordata > Mammalia > Rodentia > Pedetidae > Pedetes > Pedetes capensis. The sequence continues at coordinate 193,358 of VMDO01000105.1, read as the reverse complement.
TTCCCCAAGGTTCCCAGATGCAAAGCCTCATATTCCGCTCCCCTGATTCCACCCAGTCAATCACAGCATGGACCCTTTCATAACGGGAGAGGCCTCCCATTTGTTGAGCACCTGCTGAGTATGGGGGCAGGGCAGGTGGATGCCACAAGTTAAAATCCTCACACAACACTCTTGAGAAATTTTTTTAGCCTCTTTTTATGGAGTATAAAAGCACGTTTCAAAGAGATTAAATAACTTGCTCAGAGTCACACAGTTAGCAAGTGGCAGAGCTTAAACTTTCTATTTCTCAGTATGCTATCACCTGTCCCCCAATCCAACTCCTCAACACTTAAAATTCAACAGAATAAAGGTCCCCCTAACTCACCTCCCTGGGCTGGGATTTAGCCCAGATGGTAGAACGCCACTCTGTAGTCTCTGAGGTCCCGAGTTCGATTCCCAGCACCACAAAAATGGGAGAAAGATGTGACAATCCACTCTCAAGGCAATCCCGAAACAATCAGCCATTGAAAACCCTCTAAAGGTCACTATGAGTTGGACACAACTCGATGGCACCTAACAACAACTCAGCATTTCCTTCTATAGTCCATTCATTCAGATGCATCTATTTTTTTTTTTTTTTTTTTTTTTGTGGTACTGGGAGTTGAACCCAGAGCCTCACACCTGCATGTTTTGCAAGTGCTGGACCACTGAGCTGCACCTCCAGCCCCCCCCCCCCTTTTTTTCTTTTTGAGACAGGGTTTTGCTACATTACACAGACTATCCCTGGTCTTGAACTTTTGATCCTCCTGCCTCTCTCTGCTTCCTACCTTGCTGGGATTACAGGCATGTGCCACCATGCTGGCTCCAGCTGCATCTTTATGCAACATGGTTTTATCCCCATCCTACTCAATCAGCTTCCATGGCTCCCCAGCAGGAGAGTTCCAAAGTCCATAGCCATCCCTTGGAGATCACTGTATATGATGCACATCCCCTGCTCCACCCCATTCCTAACACTCCCCATTTTTGTGCACCCCTTCCAGGTCCCAATACTGGGCACACTGGTCCCTTGCAGCTCCACCCTTCCTATCACTGACTCTTGGCCTTCTCCTGAAGTTCACTGAGTGGCATCTCCAACTTCCCAGCTTACTGGGTCCTTCTTGGTTCTTGTTGTTGGTAGTGCTGGGGATTGAACCCATGGTCTCACACAAACTGAGCAAGAGCTTGCCTAAGCCACAACCTGTGTCCTCCCAGGCTCTTCTAAACTCACTGCATTTAACTCCTTAAGTAAGTGTTCCATCTGCCCATGTAAATTGCAAACCCCTTGAGGTTGATTACAGCTGTACACTTGCAACTGCTCAACACAGTTTCAAACAGTGATTGTTACTTGATCCACAAAATGATTCTGATGCTCAAGTGACATGATTTCAGAGGACTTTCAGAAAATGCAGGAGAACCCAGGTGGAGAACGGCGGGACACTGAGCCTTCTGGAAGCTTCTGGAGGCACGCCAATTCTTTCTCTGCAGGAGGCAGCAAGCCTGGCACCTTCTAGCAGCCATTCTGATGGGCCCTTCCCTCCTGGCCCTGCACCTGTATATTCATGCCTGGTGTCCTTCCTTAGTGACTGCTCCCATGCGTTCAGATACACAGACACCCCATTGTCTCTCTTCTTCTAGGGAAGAGTTTGCTGTGGGAACAATCTGGCTGAGTGGTGGAGCTCATGGTGACCAGAACAGGCAGGGCTGGGCGCCCAGGAGCGGGAAAAAGAATGCTCCTTTTCTAGGAAGTCAGATTCTATCCAACTCCATGTTAATCATGTGGACCAACATCCAGCAAGGCTGGGGATTCTCAGATTAGCAAAAGGAGGATGACTGGTAATGACAGAAGTAAGCAAAGTATTGAAGGGCCCCCACCACAAATGGGGAGAGAAAGAGAGAGGGAAAGAGAATATGAGAGAGAGATGGCCCTGAATAACAAGGGCCTGGGAGAAAATGATGATAGTGAAGAGGATGCTATTTGCCAAGATGCCCAATAAGAAATCAAGGTCTATTCAAGTCAAGGGAACCACAGGGGCAGTGTGTTCCTTGTGACTTGGCTGAAATAACAAGAGCTCCAGAGTCCAGCCTGCAATAAAATCCTGACCTCACGACCCAGCAGCTGTTCCCCTTTTGGTTTGTCCCTTAGCCTCTCTGAATTTGGATCTGCATGAGCTGATCTAAGGCCTAAATAAAACAAGAGGTATACAAAAACTTCCAGCACAGTGCCTTGCCTACTTAAGTGTTACTGCCCTCCTTCATCTATTCTTCAGACCTCATAGTTCTGCCGGCACTCACTCATAGAAACAATTCCAGAAGACACCGAGCATTTCCTGGTAGCTTTACAAAGAAGGATGACCTAAATCAGCAAGGGACCAGCCAGGCCGCCCCATGGCTGGTAGGAGAGAAGCGGTAGACCTCGGTAAATGCTGGGGTTTCAAAACACATGATGCTTTGGGCCTTGGACCATACCCAAACAGGAAGTTTATGACAGACTTAGACAACAGGCACGCACATGGCAGGAGGACGCACGCCACTCGAGAAAGAGGAAATCCAGCCTTTCTAGAGGAAGGAACAGAAGGGGCATCCCTAGCCCGCTCCACCAAGTGTCATGTTCCTCCGCGTCAGGACGCGTGCTGCCCTGCGCATCTCCCCAGCCCAAGCCTGGGAGGGATCTGGGCTGCCCTGCGGTGTCAAAGCCAGCTTCTGTCCACCCCATCCCATGCTCTCAGGCATCACGGAAGGAGAGCACTTTGAACAGTGTCAGAGGCCTAGGGGACTTAGGTGCGTGGCATCACTGTTCAGCTGGGAGATCTTAGCACAGAAAGAGGAAGTGCAGTGCGGAGGTCCCACCGGGCTCCCAGCCTCCACGTCCGGGTTGTTGCCGGGTACGGTGAGGTCCTCAGACTGCCATCTTCTGCTCTGATATCCCACCAACACTAACATGTTCGTTTGCACTGGTCACACCAGCATGGTGCCCTATAATTTTAGTTGATTTATTTCCAAATACAGGCCCTAATCTATGTCCCACTTCCCCAGGTAAAGAGAAAACTAGGGGGGGCTCCTTCCCCTGCATCCACAATCTCCCAAGCCTGTTTCAGCCTGTTTCTAGACAATGTGTTGGTGGATGTGTGCAGGGAAATACTTGGTAATTAATAAATACCATCAATACCATTCCCATGATCCCCCACCTCAACCCACCCCCGGACACACACCAGGCCATGACCCACTTGTCCTATTCTCAGCAAAGATAGGGCCCTGGTCCACCCTTCCCGCGTGGATGGCCCTGTAAACTCAGTCCCCTGACTGTTGGCTCTGCTGCCCGCCCCAACCTGTATGTCCCGCACTTGCTTTTCTCGCTCCCTGCCGGAATTGGTTTCCTTAAAAAAAAAAAAAAAAAAAAAAAAAAAAAAAAAGACTCATTTAGGAAGAGACAAAACCAAAAACTTCAATGATGAAGAAAATGCAGCGCCAGGACTCTTTAAACACCTCCCACTCCATGCAGAATTGAGATCTGATAAGCCTCCCCCAACTGGACCTCCTAATTTGGGATTTACAGTATACACAATTCTTCTAGCAAAAACACTTCCAGTAACATCTTCACTCTCGGTGTTTCAGTGTTTTCTTTACAGACAGAGATGGGGCCTCTAGTCAGTAGTTTTGGCAAAATGAGGGAATGAGAAATTACAGATTAAAGTCCATGCTTTCAACTGGGTCAAAAAATGATTTGATGTTTTACTACATTTATGATTCTGATTTATTGATGCAGGATATTAGTATTATATCATGAGCCTAAATAAGAATGATGGGGAGTTTCTCATTAAAAAAGGAGACTTTTTGCCTGGTGCACTCAGACTGATGTAAATTGAAAGCCGGCCTGGGCTACATAGTGAAACTGTCTCAAAAAACCAAAACCAAACCAAACAAAACAAGAAAAAATTTTTCTTGGTACATAAGATGTTTACAACATTTGTGCACAGCATTTGAAAGGAACAAAATTATACAATATACTACATGAAACTGCTTGAGCTATTGTGAGGCCTAAATAAAACGATGGGAGAAGGGCCTGGCAATCCACTCCCAAGGCAATCCTGAAACAGCCAGCCATTGAAAACCCTATGAGGGTCGCTATGAGTCGGATACCGACTCGACGGCACCTAACAACAACAAATAAAACGAGGTTAAAATGAGCCATTAGGACGATCTGAATACAGGGGTTCTCAACACTGACTTCATAAAAAAAAATAATAATAATAATAAAATTTTTAAAAATTCCTAGGCTCTCCCCTCAAAGATCCTGATACACTTGGTCTGGAGTGAGGCTCTAGGTTTGGGGGTTATTGGGTGTTTTTTTTGTTGTTGTTATTGTTGTTTGTTTCTTTTAAGTTTCCCAGTGATTTTAATGTGCACCTAAGGTGAGAATCATTTATCATTAGATAAGAAAACTGAGATCTAAAAATTGAGGACTGGAGGTGTAGCCCAGTGGCAGAGCACTTGTCTAGCATGTACATCCCCAGTATTGCAAAAATAAATAAGTGAATAAATAAGTAACTAAATAAATATTAATGAGGCAGTCCAAGATTGCACCAGAGACAGAATCAGAACCAGATCTGACACTGGTAGCTCCTACTCCAGTTCTACAGTTTTGCTCAAGTTTCTGGTATTCATTGATTTGTTAATTTTTTTTAAATGAAGGAACTAACATAAAGTTGCCGATTTTTAGGTTTTTTTTAAGTAAAAGTATTTTACAAGTATCTACCAGATACTATGACCACTTCCTGACAAGTCTCTGGCTCATTTGCCTTCCTACCACCCTTCTACCCGAATCCCCACCCGCGAGGCAACATGTGACCACCGGCCTCGGTCTCCCTTACCTTCATTCACTTTTCTCCTCACAGCAAACAAACTCAAACCTCACACCTCAAAAATTCTCCATCTCCTCCTTTCTCTAATTCTCCAGACATCTGTTCCTGGAAGTCCCTTCTTTACTCACAAAACTGCATCCTGGTCTCTCCACATTCAGCACCTTCCTCATGTCATGCACAGGACTACATTTGTACAAGTTGCAACTACCAATATTTACAGCTTGCCATTACACCCATATTATCCCCTCCAAATGTCTCCCTGATCAAGGATGTCCTGGCAATTGTAAAATGCCAGCTCTGAGGAACAGAATTAGGGAGTGGGGGACAGAGGCAGGGCAAGGGGGGTTTTCTTGTTATTCTTCAATTTGAATTTAGGGCAAGCATATATTTTTTAATGGATAAAAATCACACACACACACACACACACACACACACACACACACACACACACAGATGCTACAAAATACATGTACCTGGGAAGCTTACATACCCAAGTTCCAAATTTAAGTGCTTTCTGAGTGGTGGGATTATAGGTGACATTAATTCCACTTCCCCTTCCTCTTTGTTATCTTTATTATGTTTGACTTATATAATAAAGGAATACTGAGAGTTTAAAACCAGAAGCAAAGCATTATCTGATCTCTGAAACATACACAGTGTGGAGAAGCAAAGGCGCCCAGCCAGGTCACAGACTGGAGTGCAGAATTACCTCTTCTTGTGAAATGGAAGATTTCCCCAGTCAGTCCCTCTCAACTTTAGCACCCTGCTTGGGCCTCTGACCCCAAGCCCTCTGAGTCCCCAAGGACAGATGTGAAGGAGATGTCCTGGCATAGGTGGCAAGAATTGCACAGAGCCCCTCTGGCCTCCTCAGGTCATGCCCCCTGGGGTTACACAGACCCACTGTCCTTTTCTGAGTGTCCCCTCTGATCCTTGTCTCTATGCTCGCCAGGCGCTGCCCCCGATAGTCTCTGAGTCTCTGCGGAGACAACCTGCAACCTGTAGATGAGGAGCCCAGAAACTCCTGAGACGGGCATAAACTGTGGGGTTCCTCACAGAGCCACAGCTTCCTAAAGGCTCTCAAGGCAAAGAGGGCCAAGACACTGTTCTAGAAAGAAAGAACAGAACGGTAGGGTCAAGGCCTTGAGGTCAGAGTGAATGGCATGTCCAGGGAGGTATGAGACATTTAGGACATGAGCGGTACCTCCTAGCATGTCCACAGCGGGTAGAGAGGGAAAACCCCAAGATGCTTATGAACAGCAAAAGGAGGAACTCTCACCCTCTTATCCACCACACTTCCTTTGATGCGCTTCCCCAGAGCTCCATCTACCCCTTCCAGGGTCTAGGAGGATCTGGGCCAAGAGAGTGGGTGGAAAAATGGGAATAGAGAAAAAAGAAATGAGATTAAGCAACACCATTCTGAGGCAGACTGAGATCCTCCCAATGTCACGTGGAGTCATTATAAGTGGCCTGGGGTGACTCCTAAGATGGGGGAGACTTGAGCCTTAACCCCCTCCCTGATGTCATCTCCAAAGGTGAAGGTGAACTTGTGGGGCCCTCAAGATAAAATTTAAAGAACTTTGAAACTTCAATAGTGCCAAAATACAGACTGGCCTTGCTTGAATCAGATGCATTTGTGGCCTGTGGAACACCTTCTGTTGGTTTATTTGTTTTTGCAGTGCTGGGGACCAAACCTAAGACATCACGCATGCTAGGCAGGTGCTCTGCCACTGGTCTACAGCCTCAGCTCAAAGCCTCTCAGGAAATTCTCATGAAGGCCCCTAGCGTAGTGTGTAGCTGCAATCCTCTAAGAGGAAGCGTTCGACAACTTTGGCTCCCCAAGGGTGCACCTTCCCTGCACTTGACTGTTGGGCAAGTGTTATGCCCACCCATTTGGAGTCACTGCTCTGCATAAGCATTCTGTTAGGGTGAGGTACATGCCTATCTTCTCCCTGCCAAACACTCAACCCAACTGTGAGCCCCTGCCTGTCATCGATTCTTCTCATCCCTTTGTAAAAATCCTTCCTGTTGGCTCTCAAGTGTAAACCCAGTCCTCACACCCAACAGCTTGCACCATGGGGCTCCTTTCCCACAAGGCTCTGCTGAGGTTCCCGGGACAGCTCCATCTGACCTCAGACTGGTTAATGGCTTTCCCCATTGGTCGTCCCTGGGTGTTGTTCCATCCCAGACAGTTCCCTTAATGTGCCTGTTGTTGTTAGGTGCTGTTGAGTTGGCATCTGACTCATAGTAACCCTATGTACAACAGGTAAAACACTATTGTCAGTGCGTCTCTGCTATTCCTAGGGTTTTCAATGGCTGATTGTTTTTTGGTAGTGGGTTGCCGGGTCCTTCTCCCAAGCCTGCAGCACCTGGTATTCTCAAGTGGTCTCCCATTCAAGTACTAACCAGGACCCACTGTGCTTAGCTTCTGAGACCTGACAGGATCAGATGCCAGAGTGTTACAGGTGCAGGCCTTAAGCTGTCTATAGTTTCCTAAATAATAACTTTATTCAAGTCTCTTCAAAGAAACTTTCTGAGTGAGTAACAAGTTCAAAGAAAACTCAGGACTCAAGACCTGCGCTTAAGAAAGTTGGAGCCTAGAGAGGTGGCGCATACCTGTAATTCCAGTGACTTGAGAAGCTAAGGTGAGGGATTGTACGTTTGAGGCCAGAGGCAGACTGTGCAATATAGCGAGACTCTGACTCAAACAACAACAAATGTTGGGGGTGCATCTCAGTGGTAGAGCGCTTGCCTAGCATGTACAAGGCCCTGGGTTCAACCCCCCAGACCTTACTGAGGACTCTGTAGATGCACACATTCAGAATAGCTGGATGACATCCTGGGGCATGGCAGGGCATCTCCTGTCACTGACTGTCAAAGGAGAAATATGGGAGGCAGGAGAGGTCAGAGATGGCTCATGGAGGAAGTGAGATCTGAGCTGGGTCTCAAAAACCAGGTTCAATTGGGTCAAGTAGAGAGGAAGTGGCAAGTCCATCCTAAGCAGTGGGCTGGCACACACGGGTCATTGACCACAGGATGGGTGGGCCCACTACAGAGGAATGAGCCCCCGAGGCAGTGAGAGAGTGAGAGAGTAAGAGGGTGTGCTCAGGAGTCAAGACAGAATTGACGTGAGCTCTCCTCTGCCTCTTACTTAGCTGTGTGACGGGGAAAAGAACTAATCCATCTCAGTCCTGAGTTCTTCATCAGTAACAAGATGAAGACAGGGCTAATGATGGTACCTGCCTGCTAGGGTTGTTATAAAGATTTTAAGGGAGGATGCATGTGCAATGCTTAGAATCCTCAGTGTCAGCCATCAATAAATGTTATCATTCTTGCCCCCATCAAAATTGCCAGTGCCCATTCAGCTGATGCCAGGCAGGGAGTTTCTTCTTTACAGCAGTCTTGATGCTGGGAAGAAGTGAATACTGGCTGGCTGGCAGGTCACATCCTGAGTCACCTAAGAAGAGGAAGTGCCAGCCGAACATTAGAATGCCCAGGTAGCCAGGGCTGGAGAGTCTCCATGTGGTCCCCCACACACTCTGTTCTCTGCCCTTCTGGGACCACTGATTGCATCTCTGGGCTTCTAGCTGGACCTAGCCAAAGGCAGAGCCTTTACTTCTCCCATCCTCCTGCCTCACCACAGGTTGGTGGTGGTTGCTCCTTTCACCTTCACAGCTTTTGTCCGGTCCCTCCTCCCCAACCTCTGGCCTACAGGAGGTAGGAGCTTCCCACTGTTGCAGCCCTAGGGCGCCTCGCCACCCTTTGATGGTTTCCCCAACCCTGCCTACGCTTCTGTAAATAGACCCCTTCACAAAAGACTCTCTAGCTGTATACTTTGCATGTGCCCGTCATTTCCTTGGGGGACTCTGACTGACGAACACATTGGTCCCCCAGATAGACAGGGCTAAAAGTACAGCTCTATCTAGCCCTTTGTCCCTTCACCCCTCAGAGACAGAAAGGGAAAGGCAGTGATTAAAACTCAAACATGCTGGAGGTTTGCCCGAGGGCAATCCTATGGGAATTGAAGCCCCCTGGGAAGCTCAGGGAACAGCAACTCTCCCAGCCACCGTAGGGCATACTTAGGGCTCCCACGTGCCTCCAAATCCATCCCACAGTGGAGCTCCTCTACAGCGCCTGCAAAGACACAGACTAGACCAGGATCTGGCACATCCAGGGTCTGGACCAGGGTCTGGTAGGTGCTCACTAAGTCTTTGTTCGGGGAGGTCCTTCTAGCTGAAGATGGAACCCTGAAATGCCAGAGATCTCTCAGGAAAGAATACTCCACAGGAGTAGCCCCTCCAGGGTGTAGCTACTGAGGTGTCATCTGTTCCTCTTTGCAGTGACGTGAAGCTGTGAAGTGCCCCCTCTATCTCCAGCAGGATTTCAGATTCCAGCCCTTCGTACTGCAAACACTATTTCCTCCTTTCTTCGTAAGTCATGCCTGAGCCTTAAGAGTCTCCTTCCATCTCTCTTGTAGATTCTCCCTCTCCCTCACACAGCCAAAGTCTTGGTTCAGTGCACTGCAAAAACATTTATTGGGTTAGTAGGTAGCTGAGTGATAGAATATGCACCTAGCATGTGAGAGGCCCTACCTTTGATTCCCAGCACCGAAAAAAAAAAAAAGCATTTATTAAGTGCTTACTGTAGACAAGTACCATGCCAGGCACTAGAGGGCCAAAGACAATTAAGATAAAGGTCTCATGATTCAGAAACCAGAAAGAACATGAAGAAAGTTGTATAAGTGTCTTTTGTGTCACTATGACCAAAATACGTGAGAACGACTTAAAGAGAGGAACTATTGATTTGGGCTCACAGTTTCTGAGACGTCAGTCCATCATGGCAAGGAGGGTGTGGCAGAGCAGAGCAGTTCATGTCAGAGCAGCCAGGAAGCAGAGAAAGGGATACAGGAAGGAGCCACCGGGAGATAAGAGCCCCAAGGACACGCCCCCAGTGACCTACTTCCTCCAATGCGGCCCACCACCTACCTTTCACAGGCTCCCAGTAACACCATCATACTATGAATCCATAAGTGGATTAATCCATTGATTAGGTCACCTCTGGAAACAACCTCCAGACACACCCAGAGGTATGCACTACTAATCTCCTATTATTGTTGTTGTTGTTAGGTGCTATCAAGTTGGGTCCTAAAAACACTCCCAGACACTGTGCCATGCCTGGCACTATCATCAATGCTTCTCTGCTATTCATAGGGTTTTTGATGGTCAATTGTTTAAGTAGTGGGCTGCCAGGTCCTTCTCTAAAGCCTATAGCATCCCAGTATTCCCAGGTGGTCTCCCATCCAAGTACCAACCAGGCCTGACCCTGCTTAGCTTCCGAGATCAGACAAGAGCAGATGACAGGGTGGTAGAGCTGTAGGCACTAATCCCCTAAGTTTTTCTAAATCCAATCAAGTTGACCATCAGAATTAACCATCACAAACGGAAATACAGACAAAGGACTAGAAATTAAGTCTTGAAGGATGAGGTAGGGATGCTGGGGGATAGAGTAGGGAAGAGGCCAGAGCAACACTGGGCAAGGACAAGCAGGACTGAACTGCATGGGGGCAAGAGGAGGGAAGAGCCAGGTTAGGGGTTTCTCTCCAAGTAGGACCACTTGATTCAAGATCCAACCACATTCCACAGAGCACAGGTGAAGCCTGATCAGAAGACTTCCTCCTAGCAGCCTCCAGAGTCAAAACGCACCACCTCTGGAAAACGTTAAAGGTAGAGTGACAGGGGCAAGAGGAAACTGTTCTGGAGAGGATATCTCAGCCTTATGCTCCCCATCACTGCCTAGGACTTCTGTAGGGTCTGTGGATCTGCATGTGAAAAGGAGCCTGGCTGCCCCAGGGCTCCAGAGCCACTATGAACGTGGCCACCCCATGAAAAACAAAAACCTTTCCTACACACCTGCTCTTACTGTTGTTGTTGTTATTAGGTGCTGTCGAGTCAGTATCCGATTCATAGCGGCCCTCATAGTGTTCTGAATGGCTGACTGTTTCGGGATTGCCTTGGGAGTGGATTGCTAGGTCCTTCTCCCATTTTTGCGGTGCTGGGAATTGAACTCGGGATCTCAGAAACTGCAGCGCAGAGCTCTACCAACTGAGCTAAATCCCAGCCCCAAACTAGGGATTCTAAAATTAAATGTGCATTTCTCTCACCTGAAAGCCTTCTCCCTTTATAAGCTCATACGCAAATGCCTTGGGAGAGGCTAAGACTTAGCAGCTATATCCCCTTAGCATAACAGCTTCCATGAGACCTTTCCTGGAAGACAGAGCATGAGAGTTGCTTTGCTTGGGAGCTTACCTGCTACTGGATGGGAGGCATGAAGAAGAGGGAGAGAAGCCACTCTGGCACTGAATCAACACCACCACCAAGGGCAGAGGGTAGAGGGCCAAATGCTGAGCCCTTCAAAGGCTATTTCTGCCAGTTTTTTAAAAAATTGATACACAATTCACACACTATAAAATTCATTCTTTTAAAGTGCACAACTCTGCTGGCACACGCCTATAATCCCAGCAACTCAGGAGGTGGAGATAGGAGGACAGCAAGTTCGAGGGCAGAGGTAACCAGTGTAACTTGGTGAGACTCTGAAAAATGAAATAGGGGCCAGGGGTACGGCTCAATGTAGAGTGCTTGCAAAGTAAGCATGAGGCCCTGGGTTCAGTTTCCCAGCACTGTAAAAATAAATAAGCAAACAAAATGCATGATTCACTCATTTTTAGTATATTCACAAGTTGGCACAATCATCACCATTATCTAATATCAGAACATTTTTCTCATCCCAAAGAAAACTCATGTCCATTAACAGGCATTTCCATTTCCCCTCCCACCCTGTCAACTATTTTCCTCCCACCCTGTCAACTATAATCCAATTCTATGGATTTGTCCATTCTGGCCATTTTGTACCAATGAGATTATACAATATGTGGTTTTTTGTGTCTGGCTTCTTTCAGTTAGCAAAATGTTTTGAAGGTACATCCATTTGTAGTGTACATCAATACTAAATTCTTTTGTAGGGCTAAATAACTGTTCTATTGCATGGATGCATCATACTTTGTTTATCCATCAGAAGACTTTTTAAAAAGGGCAAAACAAATGATGCTTCCAAAGAAAAGTTTCCCCAGGATCCTTAGGGCAGCTTTGTTGTTGTTGTTAGGTGCCATCAAGTCAAGGCTGACTCATAGTGACCCTCATGGGGTTTTCAATGGTTGACTGTTTCAGGATTGCTTCCGTAGTGGATTGCCACGTCCTTCTCCATATTTGCAGTGCTGGGGATTGAACCTGGGTCCTCAGAGAGTACAGAGCAGCACTCTACCAATTGAGCTAAACCCTAGCCCTTGTGGTAACTTAGGCAACACAATTGTATATGAACTATTCTCCCCTGCACCTTCCACCAGCATCCACAAACACGGTCCATGCACCCCTTCCCCAATTCGGTGACTTTCCACACACACAGTGGCTTAGGCCTGCAGCTCTGAATTGCATAGGCTACAACAGGAGTCTTCTGAAGGAACTTTTTTTTTTTTTTTTTTTTTTTTTGAGTTAAAGTCTTGCTATGTAGCCCTGGCTGGCCTCAAATTGACCATGGAGCCTAGAACTTGTGATCCTTCTGCCTCAGCCTCCTAACTGCTTGGATTACAGGTGAGCACCACAATGTCTAGCTTGAGGGAACATTTAATGACCAAAAAAATGTGTTTTAGACATCTCAGGGTCCTGGCAGATCGAGATGGAAGCAGTAAGTACAGTGCCGGCATCACAGGCATGCCTAGGCTTGACTTAATGTGCTACTGACACTGTCTTGAAAGTCTTCATAATTTTTAAACAAGGGGCCACACATTTTCATTTGCCCTGGGCCCCACAAAGTATACAGCTGATTCTGAACAACAAACAAGGGTGTGGGAAGGGGGAGAATGTGACAATCTCCCAAAGCTAGTGGGACCACAGCTGCTTCTCGCTGGGCCAGGTTAGGGGACCAGGGCTGGGAGATGGCAGATAACTGGGAGGGGGCACCAGTTTGACAGTGATGCTGAAAACCCAGCTTCCAAACTGTCTGAGACCACATCTTCCTCCCCCAAGGGCTGAACAGTTGGCTGATAAGACCTCCCTGAAGCAGGCAGCCTGGTGGAAAGTCAACGTGGTAAGTCACGGTGATACAGGCTCAGACTGTAAAGCAAGGGGACTCAAATTGAAACTTGCCTGATCTTGTGATTGCTTATAGGTTAAGACCAAGAAGAAGAAAGGGAAAAAAACCCCACATTAACTAAAGCAACTGGCACTGAGAAAAGTTTTTAAACATTTACTTTAGAAAAAAAAAAGAAAAAAAAAACCATCACTTTTATTGCCAGGGTATCAAGGAAGTTGTGGTTTCACCAAAACCCTGCAATTTGATCCAAAGTGAGCAGAGAGTCTAAAACACAGACATCTCCAGGGATGTCTGTAACAGAAGGGACATTAGGAATAGCCCCTAAAGCCCATCTGCATGGAACCCAAGAGCTTTGACCCGCCAGCCCAATGCTTACTTTATAGATGAGGAACCTAAGGCCATGAGAGGAGAAGTAACTGGCCAAGAACCCAAAAGCTTTCAGCTTCCCCTCTCGACCCCCCAATTTTATAAGACTGACTGAAATTCAGATATTGTGTGTGTAATACACACACACACACACACACACACACACACACACACACACACAGAGCAAATCTTTACCTGGATTCTCAGCTCAAGGCTCCTAGTCCTTGTCTTCACGTCTTAGACACTGGAGTCAGGTTGTGCAGAAAGATTAAAATTCACAAAGCCTGATGTAAAAGACACAGCTTGCCTTTACCAGACACAATCTCTATTCCATCATTTAGCAAAGGGCCATAGGAGTTCCGTTGTCGAGTTCAGGGCCATTGTAGGTCCTGGGCATTTGTAAACATTGCCTTTTCTGAGAAGAGCTAAGTTTAACCCTAAGTTATTGTTTGTTTGTTTGTTTGTTTCAGTTATTGGTGAGGATCATGCAAGGAGGATGGAGGTCAGGGTAGACAGGAAATTCTCCCAGCCTACCACACCAAAGAGATAGCTCCAGATGGCCACTGCCAAGCCATGGAGTTGCCACAATGCATCACACTGTGTCCTTTTTTCTATGAAGCAGACCTGCCAAATCAAACCATCCGTAATACCAGGGCAATTTGTGTTTATCTTTCTTTCCTCTCTCCCTCTCCACTTTTCTTCCCTTTTTTCCTTGAACAAATAGATACTGAGCCCTGACTATGTGCCAGGCATATTCTAGCTGTTGGGGAGATAGCAGTAAACAAAAGAGAACAAGTTTTGGTGTCTACATTCCTTTAGAATGGAGGAAGAAACAGAAAATTAAATACATGAAAATATACCATGTCAAGGGCAGTAGGTGCTCTAGGGAAAAATAAAGCAAGATAGGAGGGATTGAGAACCGTGGGGAAGGAGGGTGTCATACCTAGGAATGGTCTGGGTAGGGATCTCTGAAGGAGTGGAAAGAGTGAGTCATGCCGATGTCTGGGGGAAAATACTCCAAGCAAAAGAATCAGCAAGTGCAAAGCCCCTGAGATATGAATGTCAAGAACCACCAAGAGTCCAGTGTGGTGTGAGTGAGCAGGAGACTGGCAAGTTAGAGACGTCGTTAGAGGTGGGTAGCCAGTGTAGGTGGGCCCTAAAGCTAAGGCAAGCCCTTTGGCCTTTTCTCTAAGTGAGATGGGAGCGTGCAGGCTCTGAGCAGGGAAGTAACTGATCTGACATAGCCTGCCACAGGACCTCCCTGACCATTATTATTACCAGGTAGCCTGTGCTGGGTACATCTGTAAGGGGAACAGATTTGGGAGTCAGCCCTAAGTCCAGCACAGCCTCAAAGCAGTGGGATGCTAAGAAAAACTCTCCCTTCTATGAAACTCCATATTCTTCTTTGTGACACGGGATGGTCAGACGAGGTGATGGCTCATGTCCTTTCTACAAAATCCTTATTTTCTAGTCCTGATGCTGATTGTCCCAAGTATCTAAAAATCTCATCCCCTGACTCAGGAGAAAACAGAGAAGAGTAGCCACATTTTGGAAGCCCCCAACTCTTCCTCACTGCCCCACCCCAAAGCAAATTCTCACTGCCCCAAAGGCCCAGCTCTCTAGGGAGAAAGGTCCAGCCCAGGAAACAGCCACGTCAGCAACGTCCTCTAAAGATCATGCAGGGCAACCACTAAAGATAGCGCAGCCTCCACACATGTGTCATAGAGGGGTGCGGACAGCAGAGGCCAGGTCAGCAGGGCTCCAGAAGTCTGCTTCTGCCCAGCTGCCTGGCTCTCCTACCTCCCCCTACTTCCTTTCTAGGGAGAATGTGATGGCTTTAAGAACTGTCCCATTATAGACACTTCCTTGAGGGTCCCATCTGTATCACACGTCATCAAACAGGGTTAGAAAGTAAGACCTGAGCCTCCTCCATCAGGCTGCTTCAGCAGGATCTGTCTCTCCTCCATCAGACTGGGAGCTCCCTGATGACAGGAACTGTGTCTGTCACTCAGACTGGGGCAGAAACTCACCCACTCCCTGGGCCAGACACCGTGTCTTTCCAGCAGACTGGGATTCCCAGATGGTGGGAGTCCTGCCACTCCCATTGGACTGGAGGCTCTTTGGGGACAGGGTTTATCAGCTCTATTCCCTCCCTCAGTCTCCACTGCCTCCCACAAGGCTTTTCTATCTTTAGTGGCATCTGAGAATGTGCTGGGGATTGAACCACAAGATCCTGTGATTCCCAGCCATTAAAGGAACCATGAAAACTTTCTGCATATGAACTTTCACGCTGAATGAAAGACAAAACTTGAAAGTCAGCTTCGCCCAACAACTTCTTAGAAACTGTTTATAGGTTCTGCCCAAAGGCTGGCCCCATTTTATAAATAGTCCTTCCTGATGACGGAGGCTGCAGCCGAGCTGAAATACAGCTGAGGACCAAGAGCAGGGGGCCGGGCGCCACTCTCCTCTCAGCTTTTGGAATGAGGAGGAGATTCGCTTCCCAGAGGCAGGGCCAAATGTTCCTCAGCAGAGGAGGGGAAGGGAGTTAGCAGGGATGGGGACTAAGGGCTGGGCACACACTTGGGCACCTCAAGGGGGATGCGGAGCCCACTCCAGACACAGAGAGGAGCAGGTGAGCACACATGAGCCCCTCTGGCCTCTACTGAGCCAGCTCATCTTGGTAAAGTGTTTCCATAGAACTGCAGAGGCTGGAACTTCCAATGGTTGAAGTCATCAACATCATCACTGCTAACCCTAAGGCGCTGTTCTAAGTTCTTCTCACACACCAACTCACCTTATCTTTGCAGCAACGCTCACCCCACTACCTTTCCAGACCAGGCTGTGAGGCCCATCCCAGCCTGCACAGGGGAAGACTGGAGAGTTCAACCAGGAGTACAGCTCCCAAATGTGAGCTCTCAGCCACCCTCTCTTTGAAACTGAAAGGAAAATCCTGGGATATTCCTGATGGGTCCTCTGAACCTCCCAGGTTGAATGTGGAAGGCCACCCAGCCACAGAATCCTGAAGGGTTGGGAGACCAAGGGGCAGAGACTCAGATGGGGTTCAGGAGGGCCCCACTGCATCCAGAGCTTATGCAAGCTGAAAATGCTACCTCACAGCATCTGTGGCATCCTTTCAGGAGCCTCGGGTGAAAAATCCTACTCTCCTGGGTCTACAATAACTTCCAGAGGGGAAAGAGTGATCCTCCTAGTAAAATCCTGACCAAACTGGAAAGAAAGAAAGAAAGAGAGAGAGAGAGAGAGAGAGAGAGAGAGAGAGAGAGAGAGAGAGAGAGAAAGGGAGGGAGGGAGGGAAGAAAAGCTGAAGAGGAGAGAAGGTAAAAAAAGAGCAAGTAGTCATCAACAAGTCAGCTCTCACCATTCAAAAAGTCAGGATACATGGTATAGACTTATTTTTAAACAATGAGCCTTGTGGGAGGCAGTGGAGGCAGTGGAGACTGAGGGAGGGAATAGAGCTGATAAACCCTGTCCCCAAAGAGCCTCCAGTCCAATGGGAGTGGCAGGACTCCCACCATCTGGGAATCCCAGTCTGCTGGAAGAAAGTGTAACACACTTTCTTCCCCCCAAGGACTGGGGAGTTGAACCCAAAGCCTCACGCATGCTTTGCAAGCATACTACCACTGAACTGCACCCCGCCTCCCCACCCCCCCGCTCTTTTTTTTTTTCTCATTTTTTATTTTGAGTCAGGATCTCCCTAAGTTATGAAGGCTGCCTTCTGCCTCAAACTTGGGATCCTCCTACCTCAGCCTCCCTAGAATTACAGGTGTGAGCCACCACACCTGGCTAACTTTCAACTAAAATTCTCCCTGTGTTTTTCCTGTTTTCACACCTTTTCAGGTAAAGTTCATCTACATGTAAATCCCTGAGTCCCATTGTGTCCTTTGAAAAAGAATCCTAAACATCTGAAAACCAGAGAAAACAGTGGCTTCGGGAATTAGACAACTGAATCCACTGTTTTACCTCAGGGCATGTCACATGTGGACATTATTGGCATTTCAGGCTGACCTGGGGGCTTGTCCCCTGCATTACAGGATGTTTAGCAGCGTCCAGCCTCCACCCACTTGATGCCAGGAGCATTCTCCTTCCTCTCCCTCTACCCCAAATGTGACAACAAAAATGTCTCCGATATTGCCAAGTGTCCCTTGGAGTGGGGCAAAATGACTCCCAGTTGAGAACCACTGCTTTATGTTTAAACATCTGAAAAAGTCATGTTGAGAACAGTATTGAAAATGTAACTGACATGTTTGAAAATAAATGCATTCTATTTTTCCTGACTTCTTGGACACCACGAATATGAAGACACTCAGCATAACTGCCATGCCTCATTCCTGTGCCTCTACCTAAATGCAAAGAAATGTTCAGCGCTCTGAAGCTCTGACTCTCTTCCTCCTCCCAGCTGGCTTTCTATCTCATTCCTATCTCTGTCCAGACCAGCCAACACAATCCTCACGTGCTCAGCACATAGTGAAGCACTAGCTGTCTGAGTCAGGGGCCTCCCAGCTCTGAAGGTGAACTGCATGGTGACTGTCAGAAAGCATAAGGCTCCCAGACTATGGCACCCCTAAGTCCTCCCCTGAACACAGTGTGCCTCGGAATGCACTGTGCCAAATATGGAAATAGGTCAAAGAGATACCAAATCTAAAAGACTCAGAAAGACCCACAACTCAACAGAAACGGACAGAGCATGAGTCTCAAGAAAAGGAAATACAAATGGATCTTGAACTTGTGAAAAGATGCTCAACCACACTCATAAAAGAAATGCAAATTAAAACTAACGGAGACACCAATTTTCATCCATCAGATTGGTGAAGATCAAAAAATGTGATAACTCACTGTGTTGGCGAGGATGTCTGTCTCATTCATTCATGGTGCAAACTGCTACAACCTTCTTGAAAGGATCCTTTCAATGTCTACCAACACTACAAACATGTGTGAGCTTTAACCAGCAATTCCACTTCTAGGAACTTTTCCTACAAATATCCTCCTACATATGCAAAATGGTGTCCATACAAGGACAGTCACTGCAGTTCGACTGATAATGACTAAAGAGTGGAAACAACATCCACCACTGAGGGAGTGCTTTAATCAGTTATGCTTCTTCTATAGAGTGGAATGTTGCACAGCCATGAAAAAGAATGGGGGCACTCTCTATTACATGGGATAATTTTCAAGGCATATTGTAGGGTGAGACAAGCAAGGCACAGAATGACAAGAAGAACAGTGTGCCAATAGTTGCTGAAAAAACACTATGCATTCATGTATGCATAGGTTATCTTTGTAGAGATACCCAAAAGGCTAAAACAGTAGTTACCTCTAGAGAGGATAATTGAGCAGGGAGAGACAGACGTTTTATAACAAGCAAATTTTATACCAGATGCAGCCACACTATTCAAACAATCAATCAGTCAATAAGAAGCAAGCAAAGAGAAAAAGACTGCAAGTCATTGATCTGACTTCCACCATGATCTGTGCACAGGCACACAACAGGTATTACAGGACCATCTCCATTTTAAATACTCTATTCCCACAAGTATCCACACTTATCTGTTCAAATGTACCAGGCTTTCATTCAAAGGTCAGATAATCACATCCAAAACAAAAAAGAAACTCACCATCTTCCTTCCTCACTGAAGTTTTAAAAGCATTCATCCTCAAAAGGTTTTTCCTCTCAACTTGAAAACATACAGTTGCTAACACGGATAGCCACCATCACCCTACAGCTACGTGGACAGGCAAATGGAATCCTTTAAAAGGTGCACAGCAGGACCAACTGCCAGGGACCTGGGGGCATCCACACTCTTAGTAATGCCTCAAAGCACTATCAGCTGGGCTGTGCATCACAAAGTGGTCTGGATTCTGGATGCTCTTAGGAGTGGCAGGAACCCCAGGAGTCACCTGAGGATCCACCTGCAGCTCTGCCTGTGGCAGTGTTTTAATGGCATATTACTCACAGGTGCCATCAACTTTATTTTTCAACCTATCCCACCACCACTGCCACTTCATTGTAAAATAACCCTTATATTTTAAGCCGTAAATCAGCATTTGTCAAGTTCTAAATTGGGCTACACCAATATTTATTCATCAAAGGATAAATCTTCCCTGCACAGTCATAAAACTGCCTAATAATTTAATATGCTATCATTCTTACCTGAAACTTGTCAAAAAATGGCCTGAAAGAGGCATGTGTTTTACAGTTGACTGACGGTAAGTCTATAGTTTATTAAGTAGTTTATATTTTTAATTCTCTATGGCAGGGGAGATGGCATACAGAACACATCCTAGGCAGAATAGCAATTCGAAAACATTAACATCTGGTTTGGGGTACAGAAAAACAGATTTCCTTAAGAGGACCAAAGACTCCTCCAACAGGCAATATAGTTGGAAAAGCAAGAAAGATGCAAATGGTAGCACATGAGTTGCTGTCAGGTGCCACTGAGTTGGGTCCAACTCATGGCGACCCTCATAGGGTTTCAATGGTTGTTTGGGGATTGCTTTTGGGAGAGGATTCACAGGTCCTTCTCCCATTTTTGTGGTGCTGGGGATCGAACCCAGGGCCACAGAGAGTGCAGACCACCACTCTACCAACTGAGCTAAACCTCAGCCCCTAAAAAAAGACAGTGTGGAGAATAAGAACCAAAGGAATGATGTATAGATGATTGTTTGTTGTTAGGTACCACCAAGTCAGATCCAACTCATAGTGACCCTCATGGAGTTTTCACTGGCTGAATATTTTGGGATTGTTTGAGGAGTGGGCTGCCAGGTCCTTCTCCCATTTTTGTGGTGCTGGGGATCGAACCCAGGGCCTCAGAGAGCACAGGGTGGCACTCTACCCCCTGAGATAAACCCCACCACCAGTGCAGCATATGAGGCAAGGATAAAATGCACTGAGCAAGAGGATTCATGTTGAGGGACAGGTCTGGAGAGCAACAAGACATGAGGGAGAACTGTTACAAGAAAAGGGTGAGAATGCTGTTGAGCTGCACGGCGATTACAGCTGCGTGAAAAAGGCAACTCAGGACCTTCCCAGATCCTTGGAGAGGGAAGCTCTCCAGCCCTGGTGGGTGCACATCAGCAGAAGTATGTTTCTCTCACAGCCCGGTGCCAAGACTTCTCTCTATGGGGATGAGATGAGCAGCAACCAAGCCCTTAGATAAAGGCTTCTCAACCTGGGCACTCCTGACACTTTGGGCTGAAAAGGTTTTGTTGTGGGTTGCTTCCTGTACAAGTAGGATGTTTAGCAGCAATCCCTGGCCTCTCCCCATTAGGTGCTGGTACTGCTGCACCACAAATCATGAGAACCAAAAATGTCTCCAGACATTGCCAATTGTCCCCAGCGGCCAAAATCATCCCCACCAAACTGTTGGTCTAGAGGAATGAAGTCTGACTTAATAAAGGTGGGCTTCTGGGAATAAATCCATTCCCACTGAACATAGTTTGTCTGATTTGTGTTGTTTTTCTCTGGTTTCAAAATACAAAGTGAAGGAAAGGCAGAAATTAGAACATCAGCATTGGTTCCCATGCTGCTGACCTTCCTCACCCAGCCGGTGGGAAGGCCAAGAAGACCTTGCAGACTTTGTCTCCCTTTCTCCCTTCTCCTTGCTGCAGCCCCTCTTCTCATATGTCCCCCACCCACCAGCCTTCACCTTTTACTACTAAGTCGCCCCACATTTCCTTTACGTTTTTCCACAACCTTGTGGTTTATGTGGGCACGAGAACGTATTTCAGGCCGGCATGCACTGGTGGTTAATGACAAGGTGGGTTTCTAAGCCACAAACACTATTAGTTTCAGGTTCAAAGGCACTCTGAGCGTGGGTGAGTGGAGGAGGAAGCCCTCCTCTGTGCTGCACACCGAACTCCTTACAGTTCTTTAATAATCAAACCAAGATAGTAAACCACTTTGAATTTAAAAAAAAGCCAAATTCATATGTTCACATTTGGGGCCACATTTCCTGTAAGAATTTTTTTTTACAATCAACAGACCAAGCTGTTACATGTAACCTACAAGATTCCACCCAGGGAGGAATTGGCAATGTCTAGCTCAAGGCATTAAAACCAATTGGGAAATAATAGAACCCAGGGTGGACTCAAATAAGTGTCATTGAAAGTTTCAGCTTTGATTTCATAGTGAAATTTTAAAAAGAAAATGAAAAGATTACTTTATTAAGGCAGTATTGGAACAGGATTGGCAATATTAAAATGAGGCTGGCTTAGAATTATTTTCCATTTATTTATTTTCACCAACAAGTAATTAGATGGTGCTCAACCTCTCAAAACAGAAGAGCAAGGGAAATAAGTCTCCAGTCATCTACACAGTCTTGATCAAGTCCACAAAGTGGCCGCTGACCACAGTCAGGCAAGTATAATTTCCAGTCACGCAAACCAACTTCTCTGCATTCTTGATTTGTAAAAAAAAAAAAAAAAAAAAAAAAAAAAAAAAAAAAAAAAAAAAAAAAAAAAAAAAAAAAAAAAAAAAAAAAAAAAAAAAAAAAAAAAAAAAAAAAAAAAAAAAAAAAAAAAAAAAAAAAAAAAAA
>VMDO01000105.1:85503-171324 GCA_007922755.1 Pedetes capensis | reverse complement strand
CCAAGTTTCATTCACCTGAAGAATGCCAACTGGAACTACCTCCAACTAGCACATCTGCAAACAGCTTAGTGGCCTTGGCAGAGTAAGAAGTACCTAAGGCTTGGGCTCCAATAGGAAGGTGTTTAGACCTTGCTGAAGTTACCCTGTGAATGTCAAACTGTGGCCAGAGGCATTCTTGCTTCATTTTTAAAAACTGTCTCTTGATCTATTTGTCCCACTCATGGTGCACAACTTCACTGACTTAGCTAAGAGTAAGCGTAAGCCTTCCATGCCTCCACCAAACCAGACTAGAGAACAAAACAAAGCAGAAATGAAGGCAAGGGAAAGCAGGAAGGTGCCTGAGTCATGTGCTACAACACACATGAGCAGATTACTGTCAGGAGGCACTGCACATCTTGCACGTGGAAACAGCCTCTGCCACACAACCCTTCCTAAGACTTGAACACAAACACTCAGAGAAGCCCTTACACAAAATCTATGAGTCAAATGCCATAGACATAATGCAGAGCTGGGAAGACAGGGTGGCTTTAAAAAGAAAAAAAAAATAGTGCAATTCTTTTTTTTTTTTTTTTTTTCCTTTTCTTTTGTGCTGTACTAAGGGCCTGAACCCAGGGCCTCGTGAATACTTTGCAAGTTCTCTACCACTGACCTGGATCTCAGGCCCCTTTTTTATTTTTTATCTTGAGACAGAGTCACGCTAAGGTACACAGGCTGCATCTGGCCTCGAATTCACGACCCTCCTGCCTCTGCTTCCCCAAGTCCATGGGATTATAGGCGTGTGCCACCACACCTGGCTCTAACTTTAATTTAAAATAGCCTGTCCTCAGCCTGTCCAATAAAACACAGGTAATACGTAAGTCTGCAAGGCTGTGGTACAGGTGAGAAGTGAGGTGTGCCTGTCTGTGCCTCAGTGGCCAGACTGCCTACCCATCTATAACACCAATGGAATCAGGTGGGTGTCCTGGACATGCGAGTTGGCCCCAAAGAGACCACTAGTATGCAGGGAAAGAAGGTGCAGGTTGCCTGCTCCATCATTTTGGGTTACTGAGCTGACTGCTCTAGGCATCCACCCTCATCTCTCCGTTGCTATGCCTTGGCATCAAATATGATCGTGCCTGTGGCCTAGCACTGAGATGCTGGACCCAAAGAATATACTCAGCAAGACTGGCTCGCCTCTCTCGTTCACATGATTTTATTATTAATAGTACCTGTCATGATTAAGTACCTGTCATTCCTTCTATCCCAGTTTCAAAGGCTTGATTGTTGTTAGGTGCTGTCAAGACATGTCTGACTCATGGCAACCCTCACAGGGTTTCCTATGGCTGACTGTTTTGGGATTGCTTCAGGAGTGGACTGCCACATCCTTCTCCCATTTTTGTTGTGCCTCTGAGGATCAAACCCAGGTCCTCAGGAAGTACAGAGTAGCACCCCACCAACTGAGCTATGTATATTATGGAAAATGCTGTTAGGTACTGTCGAGTCGTGTCCAACTCATAGCGACTCTCGTAGGGTTTTCAATGGCTCATTGTTTCAGGAATGGATTGTCAGTCACATCCTTCTCCCAGTTTTGCAGTGCTAGGGATCGAACCTGGGTCCTCAGAGTTCAGAGCAGTGCTCTACCAATTGAGCTATTAAAATGAGGAGATGCAGGTGAAGCTTGTACAATCACATAGCTCTTAACTCTAGCAAAATGGGTACAAACCCATCCATGGTCCCTATAGAACTAAGTCTACCTGAGCTAAGCCAGCCAAAGCGAGAACAAAAGCAGGACTTCCTACGAGGAGCTTCCTTCCACAGGACCACATCTTCTCTTCAAACGAAAAGCCAGTTGTCTCAATTAATAATCCCTCTCTCCATCTGGCCAACCAGGGATTTGTCCCTGGTTACTTACACTGTGCAGTCCTGGCAGGAGGCACCAGACGGAGGGACAGATAGATCTTACTGGGCTTGGTGGGGTCTCGTTAAAGTACGTGGAGCCTCACAATGCTAGAAACTAATTATTGCATTGGCCCGCTCTCTCCATTTTTCAAGTCATCAGTAGGAAATGAGAAACAGAAGGGCAGAAAAAGCAAAAGTTTGGGAGTAGAATTCCACATTCCCTATTTTCATGTCCAAGAAGAACTACATCTAATCCTACCCAAGAAGGTCTACAAGAGGAGCAATTTAAATAAACTTTGTCCACCCTTCAGTAAAGAAAAATAGAGCTGGCCCAGCACACGGGCCTGTAAATACCAGCAATTTGGGAGGCAGGGCAGGAGGATCCCAAGTAGAAGGCCAGAGGAAGCCTGCATAACTTAGCAAGACCCTGTCTCAAGATAAAAAAGAAATTTAAAAAGGACTGGGGTGCAGCTCAGTGGTAGAGTGCTTACAAAGTATGCATGAAGCCCTGGGTTCAGCACCCCCAATACAGAAAGAAAGAAAAAGAAAAGAAAAAAGAAAAAGAAAGGAAGGAAGGAAGAAAGGAAGGAAGGAAGGAATAAAAAAAAAAAAGAGTAAAAGGATCCATAGTCTCTGACTGACACGAATTTGCATACTTTTGCCAAAATTGGTTGGGGGGAATCACATCTTTCCTAAACCAGTTTCATACTCATTACTTCTCTCTCCATAGGCACCTGAAGAGGCCAAACCATTTAAAACAAACAAGAGCATCTAGACCTCAACAATTTAAGAGAGGCATATGATTTTAAAAAGAAAAAAAAAAAGTCATCCGTGTTGACTACACATTGTAAGCTTTGTTCTGCTCCCTTCCCCACTTCCTGTTGCTTCCTCACCTCACAACTTTTTATTTTTGAAGCCTATCTGTTTGCCCTGTAAGGTTTCAGTGGGAGGCTGTCAGAGGGACCAGGATGAGGCCCAGTACTGTTCTGAGACACAGGACTGTATGAAAGACAGAAATGACAACTGCCTGACCACCAGGAAAGTACACCCAAAATTTCACTACCTCCTGTCAACAGTGGGGGTGTTAGGAAAACACTGTGGGCAAGCTTGACTTGTGGGGAGCATCCTGTGTGGGCAGTGGCTACTTAACTACTAGCTAATATATAGTGGCTTAGAACTGGGAGTCCCAGAGAAAAAATACACAGTACCCACGGATCAAAAACACTCTGGAGAGGACCCATTCCAAATCTCTGGGTTATTCAGACCTTTCAAAACCCTTTCTTAGAGCCTGCCTCTTAGAAGAGGAACTGAAGGATTTTTTTCCCCAGTAATCTTATTTTATTGGAATTTTTTGCGGGGGGCAGTACTAGGGGCTGAACCCAGTAAGCAAGCACTGTGCCACTGAGCAGTACCCTCAGCCCATTTTGCATTTTTTTTTTTTTAAGAAAGTCTCATTAAGTTATGTATGCTGCCTCTGGCCTTGAACTTGTGATCCTCTTTGCGCAGCCTCTCAAATTGTTGGGATTACAGGCATGAGCCACCACACCCAGTTTTATTGGTAATTTTTAATGTATAACATAATGGGTCTCATTATGACATTTCCATACATGCATTTCATTGTGTATTGCTCATGTTCACTTACACTGAAGCATTCAAATGGTCTGTGAGTTGGACTCCATCTAATCTCCAGCTCAGAGCAAAGGTCAGAGGGTACCATTTGACCGGCTCCCTCGGGTTACAGGGGAGGAAACTGAGATTGAGTCCTATATCCCTAGCTTAGTAATCACAGAGCAGGTACTAGATCCCAGCTCTCTTATCTCCCAGGGCAGGGCTTCTTAAGATCTTACCAAATGAATGCAAGACAAATGCTCAATTATGTCTGCTCAGCCATGCTGGACACTTACCAGTCCTCGGAACATGGGGACAGTCCTAAAATACTTTGTCTGTTAGATACCAGAAGGCCACATCTTCTAAAAAGATGTTTTCTGGGGCAATGTAGCCAGGCCTCATAATTCACACTGGTTCCTGACTGCCTAGGGTTAAGGGGTGCCCTTCAACAGGTGCCTATAACAGGTCGTGGTACCATCTGCTATTATTCCCCATACAGGGGAAAAGAAAATCAAATGGGGAAGACAGGCTCAGGACTAGGGATGGAAAAGTGAGCTCCTCTCTCTGGTGAGCATGGTCTTAGTGGGTGACCTTGAGGAGCCACTCTGCCCTCTGCGCCTTCATGCACCAAGAGAGCACTGGTCTCCAAGAAGCCTGTGTATCCTTCTCCACTCTCCACCACAGAGCACATGCTCCTCTCACCTTTACCACCCAGCCTTCCTGCCTGCTCCACCCACCCAGCACATCTGCCAGCCCTTGGAGCATGTGTCAGTACACTGGAAGGTTCTATGTGCATATATACCTGATCCGAGCTTGCTGGGAGGCCTCAATGTGCCTTCCGGTACCCTCCCCATGGAATAAAACCATGCACCGCAAATAAAACAAAATAGAAAATGCAGCCAGGTGCAATGGCCGGATGCCTGTAATCCTAGCAACTCCAGAGACAGAGGCCAAAGGATGGCAAGTTCAAGATCAGAGGCAGCCTGCATAACTTCACAAGACCTTGTTTCAAGATAAAAAGTAAAAAAGGAGCTGGGAGTGCAGTTCAGTGGCAGGGTACTTGCAAAGGATGCGTGAGGCCCTGGGTTTAACCCCTCCAATACCACAAAAGAAAAAGAAAAGTAACAAGAGCCAGCTGTGTGCATGGTGCTCCACTAGGTCCAGGGTAGACTGTGAGACAGATATCCAGAGTTGGAATCCAAACAACCAAAGGCTCCGTCTCCTTCCTCTGGTTGATGGTCCTCATAGACCTCTTCAACATCTGGCATCGCCAGGCATTTACATGTTACTCATTACTTGTTATCTTTTTTTTTTTTTTTTTGGAGGGGGGCAATACTCTAGGGTTGAGCCCAGAGCCTTGCACATGCTAGGCAAGCACTCTACCTGGGCTGAAACTCCACCCTTTTTTATTTTTTTATTTTGAGACAGGGTTCCCCTATGTTGTGCAGGATGCCTTTGCCCTAGAACCTTCAATCCTCCTCCCTCAGCCTCTTGAATCACCAGGATTAAGCATGCACTCGGCTGTTACTCATTATCTTATTTCACTCACTAGAAAGGCTGCTCCGTGAGGGCAGGATGAGTGGTATACATACCTCAGCCAGAGCAGCAGCCAGTAGGTGGACAAGCTTTGATATCGGCTCAATGAATGAACAGACAATGAATGAGCTGCCATTCCTAGATGTCCCTCCATCATGACTGGCTTACTTCATGTCTCTAAGCTTCACGTTTCCTCATTTATTTAAAAAAAGATAACAATAATGTATCCCTTATGTAACTGGTTGTTGTTGTTGTTGGGTGTCATTGAGTAGGTGTCTAACTTCTAGTGACACTACATACAACAGACAAAACATTATCATCAGTGCTTCTCTGCTATTCATAGGGCTTTCAATGGCTGATTGTATTTTGGAAGTGGGCTGCTGGGTCCTTCTCCCAAGCCTACAGCAGCTGGTGTTCCCAGGCGGTCTCTCATCCAAGTACTAACCAGGTCCGACCCTGCTTAGCTTCTGAGATCTGACAGGATCGAACACCACAGTGGTACAGCTACAGGCTATATAACTGGAGTAAGGAATAAATAAGAAAAGGACTATAAAAGCATTTAGGATGTACCTGGCATATACCAAACAATCAATAAATGTTAGTTATTACTTGTTATCCATTATTATTACAGTCACTGATGGAAACAGAGAAATAAAGCCATTTTATTATACTTTGGACAGTCTAGGGGCAAAACATCTCAAATTCTGTGTGTGTTCTAAGTTATAAGACCAAGCTATAAAGGACTATTAAGAGAGGGCTAGATTGGGGGTCCTCAGAGCTATAATGGATCTGTCTGAGTTTGTCTTAGCATAGAATATTTCATGTAAAGTCCTAAGCTCATTTGTGTAAATGCTGCTTTGTGAATCTCCATCTAGGCCATCATATAAGCAATGAGAGTCTTCAAATACCTAAATCCTGCCCTCCAGAGCTTACAGTCTGCTGGGGAAAATGAGACATCAACATAAGAAAGGAGAATCATAAATTCAAACTTAAAATAACAATTTAAGTGTCAAGTAAGAATGCTAGACATGACTTTTGTGAAGGGTGGGCAAATGGCAGGTATGTAATGGGCAGCTCTTAAAAAAAAAAAACCAAAACACAAAAACCCTGACTGTAGTATTTCTCAAGCTCCATAAGTATAAATATTCCCAATCTCAAGCTGCCAGTGTGAGGGCTACTGGATGTGGAGTTGGAAAGAGACGTTCACTGTTGATTTGATAAGCTGGTATGAACCAGCTCCCGAACACTGCCAGCCTCAGTCCCCTGATCAATCATTTCTCAAAGAGGTCAAGGGTCTGAGCCAAGTGGTCAGTGCAAACAACTAATGTATTTATGTACTTCGGGTCACAATGCATCTGAGGCCATGGTTGTGCTTCATCTTCACCTTCTGGTCAGAAGGTTTTGCACACAGGGACACTGGGTATCCAAAAAGCACTATGCATTTTTCACTGTCATTCTGCATCATCAGGGCATGAGCCAGACTCTCCCAGGGCAGCCTTTCCTTCTCATGGTACCCCTGGCCTCTGAGAAGTTATGTGTCCTGAAGGAGTGGCTGAAGGAGGTGGAGGGCAGGAAGGAAAGGCAAGAGAGGCACAGTGCTTACCCGGATGGTGAAGTTGGTGAATTAGCCACAAAGCATGAAGGTCTAGGGAGCAGGCAAAGTATGAGGAACCCTGAAACCTAGGCAGCCATTTACTTCAGAGTTCTTTACCAGAGAAATTTCTTCCCAAAACAGTGACCTAGCTATTAAAATCTGCATCCCCAGCACCACTGCAGCATTAAGAAAAGGAGCCAAAGAAAAGGGAAATGATATAAATGACTAACCAGAGAGGGGCTGGTTGAATAACTTACTGGATATCCCCACGTCTGAATGCAGTGCCACCACCATAAAGTCATGCTTGAGAACAGCAGACAACCAGCAAATGCTCACAACATATTGTTTTAAAAGCACATTACATAATAATATGTGCACTATGATGCTGGTTCTGTGAAAATGAACAAGCACCCCCGATGTGGATATGCGTGGAAAAAACCCTGGGCAGCACAGACCTCAAAATCCTCACACTGGCTGCTTCCAAAAGGGTAGGATTGTGGGCATTTTCTTCTCTATGGTTTTCTATATGCTCCAGTATTTCTGTAACTATTGTTTTCACCTCCACAAAACAATAAAGGGAACAGACTTTTTAATCTGGATGTTTAAAGGTTGAGAAGACTAACTGTGAAGAATCAGGGAAGTAAACCCCCAAGAAGATACTCCTTTGGGGCGAGAGTCAAGGTGCTCAAACCTCTGATGCCTTCTCTATGTCTGCCAAAGAGACGAGCCAGGTCCCCTCAAATTCCATCTCCCCTACACACACTCAGACATGCACCAGCAGCCGCCCATATCTCTGTGCCAGCCCCTCGCCCTCCTTCAGTGCTTCTCAACTCATCCCCTCCCCTGCCCCAGCCAGGTGGGGCCGAGGCCCGGGAGGCTTAGCAGAGGACAGCAAGGGAGGCAGGAGCACCTTCCCCATGTCATGCACCTTGCCAGGGGCTCCATGCACATGACTGCAGACATACATCAATTCTAAAACGTAGGTATTGCTAGCAACATTTTATAGGAGAGGAAACTCAAGCTCAGGGTCACACAGCCAGCAAGTGCCTGGAATTCGGAATGAAACCCAAGTTTAACCAGAACTGTTGATAGCTGCTCAGGAGGCTCATCCAGCAACTGGACTTGCCCATCACGAAATGCAAATATAATAAGAATGCAAAAGAATAACATTTCAATTCAACCTATTTTAATTTATACTCAGGGTAAAAGTGAAATGCACCACCAGTTCTGATTTGAGAATATAAAAATATAGATATTTAATCATTAAAAAAAGAAAGTAAGAAAAGGAAAGGGAGGGGGAACCTCAGCTCGGTGCTCAACCCTCATTCAGTGAAGTAAAAATAAAAAGTGAACCTTCCCCCAACACATTGTGCTTTAATGAAAGCACCAAGCCAATCTTCTTCACTCCCACCCACCCCAGCCTACTTCGTTTAAATTTAGGCAACCACCAGGCGAACTGTACCCAACTGCATTCACTGAAATAAAGTTATGAAGTCCTTCATCTGTAACACCAGCACCTGCTGCAAGGCAAACGGGGCAGAAAAGGCAGACAGGACCTAGCAGACCAGTCTCAGCCAGGCCTCTGGAAAACCAGGGTGACTAACTAAAGGGACCACCAAGACTCATCTAAATGGACAGCTTGAGGGCTCCTGGGGCTCTAGTGTGCAGAGGGGAAGTCTGATGGGAAAAGACTCACATCCAACACCCAGAGAATGGACAGCAACCCAAGATATGCATTGCTGAGGCTGAATGAGATGGCAAGACCCACCCTTAGGCTCTGGAGTATTCGATTCTCAGTACCTGTTTGGCAACAGCAGGGAGAGAGAGCAGAGCCTGCTTTAGAAAGGAGGCCAGGCAGCTGCCTCTGCTCCTATCCAGGCAACATCAGGAAGGATTTTGCCATTAGGACTCAACCAACCCTGAGTCCCTAGTCCCTTCCTTTTTTCCCACACCTGATGACCACTACTACTACTACTAGTACTACTACTTCTTCTTCTTCTTCTTCTTCTTCTTCTTCTTCTTCTTCCTCTTCCTCTTCTTCTTTTTCTTCTTCTTCTTCCTCCTCCTCCTCCTCCTTCTCCTTCTCCTCTCTTCCTCCTTCTCCTTCTCCTTCTCCTTCTTCGACAGAGTCTTACCATGTAGCCTAGGCTGGACTTGAACTCAATATCTTCCTGTCTCTGCATCCTCACACCTGACTTTTTAAGTGTGATCCCTCCAGAGAAGAGGGACAATCCTGGTTTGCAAAAATTCTCCCCAGTTTTCTGGACAAATCTGAGGCATTGAGGGCATGCAAGCAAGCTAGATGTTTGGATGTTTCTTCCAGCACCTAGCAAAGGTTTCCTTCCAGTATCTCAAGAGTGTGCCTCACCTTTACAGAAAGTCTGTGCCCATTCCTCAAGCAGAAGTATGGGACATCCTAGCAAAAGAGAATAAAATTCATATTCACAACTCAAGGAGAAGCATGGTCTCAGGAAATGCATTACCCACAGTTCCAGGTTAGAAACACCATTAAGTGACCTTGTGCTTTGGGAGACCTAAGGTTTAGCCAAGTTGTTCTTTAACCAACCTGTGATTTCAGTCCCTGCAGTCGATAGACAGGCAATTAGATCTGATCAGTGGTCATACATACCAGTACATAAGCATATATATCCCCCCACACACAATTCCAGTCCTCAGGACCTGTTTGCCTTCCCACTTGGAATCTTCCAAGCAGTTTTGTTTCCAGTTCGTCGTCTGCTGAACTAACCTCTAAGGACTCCATCAGGAATCCAGTAGAAAGCCAGAAAGAGCCAGAGAAAGGAGGTGTAGAGAAAGCAGAAGGGAGATAACAGTCTGGGTGCTCTGAGGCTCCCAGACCTGTGATCTGACTACTCAGCTTTAGGAGCTAGAAGCTAAATCTCCCAGAATTCCCTCACAACGACTCTGACTCAGGAACACCAAACCTGAGGATCTCCACTCCCCATACTTGCCCAGCTGTCAAAGCTCAGAATGCCCAACCCTTCAAAGGCAGTATTTTAAAGGCAAATAACGGCAAGATACACACATTATACCACTTGTTGTTGTTAGGTGCCCTCAAGTTGGTGTCCTACTCATAGTGACCCTATGTACAACAGGTGAAACACTATTGTCAGTGCTTCTCTGCTGTTCATAGGGTTTTCAGTGGTGGATTGATTTTTGGGAGTGGGTTGCCAAGTCGTCTCCCAAGCCTACAGCACCTGGTATTCCCAGGCAGTCTCCCATCCAAGGACTAACCAGGCCGGATTCTGCTTAGCTTTTGACATCTGACAGTATCAGATGCCACAGTGCTACTGCTGCAGGCATATTATACCACTTACACAGTGCTAAATTATCCAGCCTATGTCCCCAAGAGAGGGAAATGATCAGAAATAATAAATACTTTTGACTGTAGGCAAAAGTATGGCTGATATAGTAATGAAAATAATGAACTCTGGAATCAGATCTAGATTCAAGCCTAGGCCCTTTCACTTAATAGCTGTGTGACCTCAAGCAAGTTATTCAACCCCTCTGAGCTTCATCAGCTGTGAAACAAGTGTTATAGGAGAGAGTATATGTAGTTGGAAATATATTTATTAGTTTCCACAGTGAAACCCACAAATTGTTTTTCTCAGTGGCTTGGGATGACAGGAGGAGAATTCTCAATGCTTTAAGAACTGGAAGGACTCAGCCTTCCAAAGCAGAAGTAAGAGTAAGAGTAACAGGACAGGCAGTTGGGTTTCCTTCCCCTACCTAGGCCCCCTGCAGCAAGAGCCATGGCCTTTAGGCTCAGGCCACCCTTGTAGACAACAAGTACTGCAGTATTGCTCTAGGCATCTGGCTTTCAGTTTTCTTTTTAAGCACCAGAATCACAGACCCCAATATAGCGAACAGCGATAAAAGGCAAGATGCTCTTGGATTCTAAGATTAACTGATCTGCAGCCCCGAAAGAATCTTGCAGACTAAAACTGCACTGAAATGGAGAAGGGGGAGGAAGGAAGCAGAAGAAGGAGGGACAGGGCATCGGAGGAGAAGAAAGGTGACAAGAAGGTAGATGTACAACAGGAATGGGTTCTCGTGGGGACTACACCTCATTCAGGTAACAAAACTGACAGCCTCAGCTCCCTTCCCCAGACAGTATCCACTGCACAAACCTCTTATCAGAGGGCCAAATGAGAGGACAGAGGTGGCACAGAGATGGACTCTAGAATCATGATGTTGTATCATTGTTACCAAATATTTAGGAGAATGCAGACATCTACCCTACGTCCTGAATGGCATTAGCCTACTTCACACAGCTGTCAGGTGTCAAGACATCCCCTGGCATAATGGCTCCAAAATGGCCAATGCCCAATCTACCGGTTTTGTCGAGGAAGGTGCCACCTACTATCCAGCTGCTGCTCCTCACCTCATTTGCTGTCATTGTTCCTCCTTTTAGATTTCATGGACAGTATTCTTTTTTCTTCCTCCACTCCCACCCCCATTACTGGGGGATTGAACCCAGGGCCTCATGCATGCTAGGAAAATGCCGCACCCCAACCCCTTTTTTATTTTTCATTTTGAGACAGGGTCTAGCTAAATTATGTAGGCTGCCTCTGGCCTTGAACCTCCTGCCTCCACCTCCCAAATTGCTGGGATTACAAGCATACACCACGGTGCCTGGCTATGAACAACATTCTTTTGCCCAACAAAACTCTACTAAACAAAAGGAAATCCGGCCAATTCTGCCAGCTCAAATGTTTGTCTCCATTATAAATGTATTAACAACCCATTCAACCCAGGCGTGGTGGCGCACACCTGTAATCCCAGCAGCTAGGGAGGTGGAGGCAGGAGGATTGCAAGTTTGAGACCAGAGGCAGTCTGCGTAACTTAGCGAGACCCTGTCTCAAAAAAATGTAAAAAATTTGGGCTGGTGATGCAGCTCAGTGGTCCAGCACTTGTAGAACATGCAAGTGCGAGGCCCTGGTTTCAACCCCCAGTACCGCAAAACAAACAAACAAACAAACAAACAAAAAACCCATTCAAGCAAAGAGCGTAACTTACCAGTCTGGGCAGGTCATAGGTCAGAAGCTATCTGCTGTTCTGGGAAATAACATATAAAACAATCATCTGGTAAACCAGCTAAATAGCAGCATGACCAGAGTGGCACCACAGAGTGTCCTCCAGGGAGAGTGAGCAAAATGGCAATATTCCTTCCGCTTGCTTAGAAAGTCTGAGTATCGTTAACACAGCAAAATATTTTCCTAAGTATTCACTCTGGTCAGAAGCCAATTCTAACTGCGACCTGAGTCCTACTGCTTGAGCACGACAGTTTAGCATTGGTGACTCCCCAGGAGAAGGCAGTAAGGCAGGAAGAGGGGATTAGCAGGGGCCCTGCAGTCAAGAGTCCTGAGTTCAAATCCTAGCTCCAGCCCTCACCAGCTGCATGCCCTTGATTGATGTGTACCAACTGGATAAACATGCACAAAATACTTCATAAGTCCCAGATCTCTTCTAAAACCATCCTCTACCTCGAACCCTAACCCCAAGTGAAGGAGATCCAAGCATTTTGCAAAACCATTATTGGGCAAGTATCACTTAAAACCAGAACAGAATCACTCTGCATTTGTGCAGTGTGGTACAGGTTGAGCATCTAGTGTTTTAGATTTCTGAGTTATTCAGATTTTGACATATTTGCATGACTTCACCAGTTGAGCGTCCCTAAGCCAAAAATCTAATATCCAAAATGTTCTGAAATAAAAAACTTGTTGGGTGTCACGTTATCATTTAAAAAGTTCTGGATTTTATAGCATCGTGGCATTTTGGGCTTCAGATTAGAAATGCTCAGTCTGTATTAAGGAATCAAACTATGGCCATACACACTCTTGGACCTTATTTTCCCAAGTGCCTTTTCATAGTCTTCCCAGTACTAAAATTCTATTCAGTGTTCAAAACCTAGCTCCTAGCCAGAACAAACACATAAGAGAAAGAAGTAAAAGGTATCCAGGGGGGAAAGGATGAAATAAAATTGTCTTTGCTGACAATGTAATCTAATATATAAAAAAATTCTGAAGCCAGGCGAGGTGGCAGGAGGATGGCAAGTTTGAGACCAGAGGCAGTCTGCATAATTTAGTGAGACCCTGTCTCAAAAAAAAAAGTAAAACAAAAATGGGCTAGGCGTGCAGCTCAGTGGTACAGTACTTGCAAAACATGCAACGAGAGGCCCTGGGTTCAACCTCCAGTACCGCAAAAAAAAAAAAAAAAAGAAAAGAAAAGAAAAGAAAAAAAGAAAAGAAAAGAAAAGAAAAAAAGAAAGAAAATTAAATTCTAAGCCAGGTATGGTGGAACACACTTCTAATCCCAGTGACTTGGGAGGCTAAAACAGGAGGACCATGAGTTTGAGGACAGAGGCAGCCTGCATAACTTGGTGAGACCCTGTCTCAAAAGAAAAACATAAAAAATAGGTTGAGGGTGCTGCTCAGTGGTAGAGCACTTGCAAAGTATGTGTGAGGTCCTGAGTTTAATGACCAAGGACTGAAAAAAAAAAAGAAAGAAAGAAAGAAAATAATAATAATAGTAATAATTCTAAAGCCACCAAAAATGATTAGAACTGATAAATTCAGTAAATTTGAGGGCTACAAAATCAACTTACAAAAATCAGTACTGTTTCTACATACTAATCAATGACTATCTGAAAAAGAAATTAAGAAAACAATACCATGTACAGTTGCATTTTTAAAATGCTTAGGAGTAAATATAAGCAGGGAAATGAAAATTTTGTATATCAAGAACTACAAAACACTGATGAAAAATACTGAAGATGACACAAATGTATGGAAAGATATCCTATGTTCATGGATTAGGAGAATTAGTATTGTTAAAATGTCCATACTCAGCTGGACATAGTGGCTTACACCTGCAGTCTCCAGCACTCAGGAGACTGAGGCAGGAAGAACTCTTGAGTTAAGATGCTTAAGAGCATTCTGATAACAAAATGAGACCTTATCACACACACAAAAAAGGCAATTTCTATCATAATTTCAATAGCATTCTTCACACAAATAGGAAAAACAATCCTTAAATTTGCATGGAACCACAGAAGATGTCAAATAGGCAAAGCTATCTTGACCAAAAGGAAAAAAGTTGGAGGCACTGCACAACTACACCTGTAAATATTACACAGCCATCGTAAGCAAAACAGCATAATACGGGCACCAAAACAGACACAATGGCCAATGGCACAGGAAATAGAGCCCAGAAATAAGCTCACAAATTAGGGTCAAATGATTTTTGACAAAAATGTCAAGAACACAGAATGGGGATAGGATAACATCTTCAGTAAATGGTGCTTGGAAAACTGGATGTTCACATAAAGAATATTTTACCCCTTTTACAGAAATCAACTCAAAATGCATTAGAGACTTAAATGTAAGACTTGAAAATACAAACCCTTACTAAAAGAAAACATGCAGAAAAGCTCTGTAACATTGGTCTGAGCAGAAACTTCTCAGACATGGCCCCAGTAACACAAGTGCTGTAAACGAAAATAGACAAGTGGGGTTGCATCAAATTAAAAAGCTTCTGCACAGCAAGGGAAGTAATAGAGTGAAAAGACAACCTACATATTGAGAAAATATCTCAAGTCATCAAATAAGGGGCTAATACCCAAAGTATACAAGGAACTCAAACTATCCAAGAAGAAAACAAATAACCCTACCAAAAAGTGGGAAAAGGACATGAACAGACATTTCTCAGTAGAAGACAGTTAAAGGCCAACAAATATATGGAAAAATGTTCACCATCTCTAACCACCAGAGATATCCAAATTAAAACCTCATACCTGGTAGACTGCCTATTACCAAAAAGATGAAAGATAACAAGTGTTGGCGAGGATGTGGAGAAAGAGAACCCTGTGCATTGCTGGTAGTATTGTAAATTAGCATAACCATTTTGAAAGACAGTATCATGGTTCCTCAAAATAGTAACAGAACTATCACATGATCTGGCAACCCCAGTATGGGACCCAAAGGAATTGAAATCAATATGTCTAAAATACATCTACATTTTTCTGGTCATGGCTGCACAGAAGCCAAGATATAGAAACAACCTGAAAAGCTCATCAACAGATGAATGGACTTTTAAAATGAGGTGCATAACAATGTTTTTTTTTTATTTAAACTTAAAAAAAAGGAGAAATTCTGACATTTACAACATCATAGATGAACCCAGAGGATATCATGTTAAATGAAATAAGCTAGGCACAGAAAAATACCATGTGGTCTCACTTATATGTGGAATCTAAAAATGGCGAACTTGCCAGGTGCAGTGGTGCACGCCTTTAATCCCAGTGACTAGTAGGTGGAAGCAAGAGGATTGCAAGTTCAAGGCTAGAGGTAGCATCTGTAATTTAGTGAGACCTTGTCTCAAAATACAAAGTAAAAAATGGGCTGGGGGTATGGCTCAGTGGTTGAGCGCTTGCAAAAAGCATCCGTGAGGCCCCAGGTTCAATATCCAGTACTGAAAATAAATAAATAATATAAAAAATAAAAAAGGTGAACTCATCGATGTGGAGAGTAGAACAGTGGTTACCATTCTGGGTGGGAGAGGGTAGATGGGGAAAGGGGATGTGTTGGTCGGCAAGTACTAAGTCACAGTTAGACAAGAGGGAAAAGTTCTGGTGTTCTATTGTGCAGCACAGCAACTCAAATAATAATAGTGTATATTTCAAAAAACCTAAAAGTATGTGGAGGTGCATGCCTGTAATCCCAGCACTCAGGAGGCAAAGGCAGGAGACTTGCAAATTTGAGGTCAGCCTGGGCTACATAACAAGACCCTGTTTCAAAAAACCAAAGGGGTAGGTGGTGATTTTCAGTGTTGTCACCACCAAGAAGTGATAAATATTTTAGGTGCTGGATATGCTAATTAGCCCAACTTGACTATTAAATATATATATATATATATATATATATATATATATATATATATATATATATATATATGTATGTATACACATACATACATATATGGGCTGGGATTTAGCTCAGTTGGTAGAGCACTGCTCTGCAGTCTCTGAGGTCCCGAGTTCGATTCCTAGCACCACAAAATGGGAGAAGGACCTGGCAACTCACTCCCAAGGCAATCTGGAAATAGCCATTGAAAGCCCTATGAGGGTCGCTATGAGTCAGACTCGACTCGACGGCACCTAACAACAACAACGTGTGTGTGTGTGTGTGTGTGTGTGTAGTTTTTGTCAATTAGAAATGAAAAGAAAACTAAAAAAAATACAGGAAAAAAAAAACTCTGGTAAAACTTAGCAAAAGAAGTACTGGGCAGTCCTGACCTAGTCTTGCTCCAGTGTGGACATCAATCAATTCCCACCCCTATGGGCCACTGGTGTCCCCATTTCACCTCTGACCACCGTACTAGATGCACAGAGATGCACCCAGAAGGCATGAAGGTGGCACATGGCAGAGAAAGTGTTATGTGTTTTCCAGGGTCCAGCTTTATGCTCTAGATGACTTTATTTTAAATGGCTGGTTGTCTGGTGACTTTTTAAAAAGAAAAGTTCAGTGGAAGAGAAATGAAACAGAATGTACCAAAATTTTAAAAATAAAACAAAATAAAGAGGAAGTGGGTCCTTCTCATAGGTTTCTCACTCAACCAATAGCCAAATTTCAGTAATCAGCTTATGTTATAGCTTCCAACAAGAGCATATCAAACCTAAAACGATCACAGGGAAAGTATAGGCTCCAGTACAATCGAATTCCACCCTAGAGCTAGTGACAATGAGGGCTCATCTTCCCCACTACCAACCAGCAGCTCTGGGTTTGCTCAGGTATCCGTGTGCACAGAAGGAGGGGACAGGGCACTACCCAGCAGAAGCTGAGACCCAGTGCCAACTCACAACCAGAAAGGAACCCCTGTCTTCAGAGAGACCACAGCTCTGGGGTTCCTAACAAATGCAGTTCCAATACTGCTTTAAATTAACTACACTAGGACAAGCAAATTCTTCTGGCTTGAAGACCTTAGGAAAGTAGCATGCATTGTTATAATCCACGCTACACTTCATGCTGATATGAAGTGACCAGACCTTGACAAGGGGCACAGAGGAGACATATGGAGGAGGTAAGAACTTCAGGGGATCACTAAGACTGGAACTATGTTTGTTGCAGACATGTTTCATAGTGACTGAGTGCTCTGGGGATAGAGGTCGGTGGCTTTGTCCTGGTTCCTGATTCCCACCCAGGCCCTACAGTCAGATCCTCAATGATGTGGCAATGATGTGGCAGAGAACAGAGAAAGTCACTTATGGTGGCATCACTTGTCCACACTTTCTGTCCTCCAGGAAGGTCCCACAGAATCCAGAGTTGATGGAATTCTGGCACGAGAGCATTCTAGTATTCTAGGAATCCATGTGATGCCGTAGAAAGAACATTACCTCTGGAATCAGAACTGCGTTCAAATCCTGATCATCAAATATGAGCGGTCATTCAAGGAAATGCAACTAACATGAGCAGACTTTTTTCCCCACACTGGATCCTGTTCTCCTTGAAACAGAAGTCATATGACCCACATGTTTTGTGTAGACAAAAATATTCCCGGTCCCATTCGAAGACTGGTTTCCTAACCTAGTCAGCCACACCCTGACCACTACACCATTCCCACATGATGGAGATCTAAGCAAAGGGATCTTGTACAGCTCAGTGTGTACAATTGTAATGACAGCCATGCAGCCCAGCATACAAAAACACACAAGAAAGAAAGAAAAATATACCTAACGAATAACAAATGAGAGCTGGGTTCCATAGTGCACACCTGTAATCCCAGAGACTTAGGAGGCTGAGGCAGGACAATACTGAGTTCAAAGCCAGAGGCAGTCAGCTCAACTTAGGGAGACCCTGTCTCAAAATAAATAATAAAAATGGCTAGGGGTGTGGCTCGATGGTAGAGGAGTTGCCTAGCATGGGTGAGGTCCTGGGTTCAACTGCTAGTACTCAAAAAATTTAAAAAAGGAGTAACAAATAATAACTACCCCTTTCCTGTGCAACTGGGGACAGCAGTTCCACCCTATTTCATTGTGAGGATTTTTCATTTGGTACATCCTGGTTTTTTTCCCCAGGACTGAGGAGTTGAATCCAGGGCCTCATGCATGCTTTGCAAGCACTCTACCACTGATCTGCACCCATAGGCCCTTTTTTAGCTTTTATTTTGAGACAGGGTCTCCCTAAATTATGCAGGCTGCCTCCGGCCTCAAACCTGTGATCCTCCTGCCTCTGCCTCCTGAGTTTCTGGGATTACAGTTGTGAACCACTGCACCCAGCCTGGTACTCCCAGTCTTGAACCAAGCCAAGTGAATCAAAGTCAAAATAAATTTTGAGTAGGAAATCTGGGCAAGACAGAGCTGAGAAGGCTGCTGACCTTACCCAAAACCTTCATGCTACGAAGGCCCACGAGAAGAGTGGGTTGTCTGTAGTTAGATACGTGAAGCTGGGCTGCCGTCTTGCAGAAGGCCCTGGCCCTCCCAACTGGCGTGTCTGCCGGGCATCTGAAAGCTTTACAGTAAATGGTGACTCATCCACTGCAGCCACCATAGGGACTGATATGTAATAAGCCGAAGTTTGTTCCATCCACATGAAAGAGAAACGCTGGGTGCAGAGCTGTAAGCCTGACTCAGACTGAGACCCCTGTGTACCGCCACTCGGCAGCACCCAGCCCAGACTCAGACTGTAATTACCCAGCTCTGGGGCACCCAAGGCTAGGGGAAGGGGCTTCCAAGGAAGAGTCACATCCACAAACACACAAGTGTCATCCCTTACCATCAGGCCAAGTCTCTCCGTGGGATTCCCTATTCAACAGGTCCTGATGGGGCACCTGCCAAGTGTCATACTCACCAAAGTGAGCAAACAAACATGGTTCTGGCCCTCACAGAGAACATAAGTCCTGGACTAGCTGTTCTACAGACTTTTTCTAACTTATTAAATTCTCATTTAACAGCTCCAACTTACAGGTGGGGGCTGGGATTTAGCTCAGCTGGTAGAGCACCACTCTGCAGTCTCTGAGGTCCTGGGTTTGATTCCCAGCACCACAAAAATGGGAGAAGCAAAAATGGTAAAAGGATGTGGCAATTCACTCCTGAGGCAATCCCAAAACAATCAGCCATTGAAAACCCTATGAGGGTTGCTATGAGTTGGAGATGACTGACAGCACCTAACAACAACAAAAAAAACTTACAGACGGGGCAACTGAGGCCAAGAGTTTAGGAGTGTCACCCAGCTAATTAAGTGGAGAGCCATGATTCACATCCACTCCCACAGCAGTGTGAAGCCGGGGCCTTCGGTCATCAGCTTCCTACAAGTAGATGAGGTCAGGACAGGTTCCATCCTAAGGAGCTCAGGACAATATGGAGAGTATCAGGGTGAAGCCCACAAGGTGCAGACAGTGAACCTCAGCTGGGGTAGACCCTAGAGA
The DNA here is from genome assembly GCA_007922755.1 of Pedetes capensis. Taxonomy (NCBI): domain Eukaryota; kingdom Metazoa; phylum Chordata; class Mammalia; order Rodentia; family Pedetidae; genus Pedetes; species Pedetes capensis. The sequence continues at coordinate 152,267 of VMDO01000105.1, read as the reverse complement.
TCTTCCCAAAAGGAGGCCATAATACCAAGAGGGGAAGAAGGCCAAAGAATAGGTAAATATGAGGCTTAGGTGGGTTAGTGTCTCCCCAAGTTTATAACCAACTGGACTCTCAGAAGGTGATCTTATTTAGAAATAGGGTCTTTGCAGATATAGTTAGTTAACCTGAGGTTATAATCATTTTGAGCTCACCTAACCCAATGATGGGTGACCTTAGAAGAAAACAGGGACAGGGACAGGGACAGGGACACACACACACACACACACACACACACACACACACACACACACACAGAGGCATATGACAATGGAAGCAGAGACTGATGTTTCTACAAGCCAAAGAATGCCAAGGACTGCCAGCAACCGCCAGGAGCGAGAAGTCATGGAACACAGTCTCTCAGTGCCTCTGTCAGGAGCCTACCCTACCAATGCCCTGCTTTTAAATGTCCAGAACCAGTGCCCAGAACTGTTAGAGGGTATAAAAGTCATTTGTTTAAGCCCCTAGCCTGTGACACTTCATTAGGGCAGCCCTAGGAAGCTAAAACAAGGCCTGTTCTGGACAGATACAGAGTTGGGCTAAGGAGTTTGGGCTCCACCCTGCAGGCGGTGGGCCAGCTTTTTAGCAGTGGAGTGGGATTCATTCCAGGGTGTGTTTTATAACTGGAGCTTCTATCCTTCAAATCTGTGGACTCCACTCCTGGAACTGCTCACATCCTCCCGGCTCCACTGCCCATCTTCTTTCTCCCACCCACATTCCTCTTGCCAGGGGTATCCACATTTATGGCTTCAAGTACTAAACAGCACCTGTGTTTCCAGATAGTCTGCAGCTGTACCACCCTGGCACCCAATCCCTTTAGACCTCGGACGCTAAGCAGGGTCCTGCCTTGGTTAGTTCTTGGATGGAAGACCACCTGGGAACAGCAGGTGCCGTAGGCTTGGGAGAAGGACACAGCAGCCCACTCCCAAAAACTAATTCACCACTGAAAACCCTATGAATAGCAGAGAAACACTGACACAGTGCCAGGCATGGCACAGTGTTGGGGAGTGTTTCGTTCTATTGTACATAGAGTCGCTATGAGTCAGACTCAACTGGATAGCACCTAACAACAACAACAAGTGTTTGCAGAAGGTGCTACAACATTCTGATCAGACACTTCCACCTGCAGTGCAGGCTTCTCAAACACAACATGTCCAAGGTGAGCTCAGTCCATCATCCCATCCCCCTGCCTGCCACACCTTGTTCCTACTGGGCTCCTTCTTACCTTTGTCAGTGGCACCGCCGAACATCTAGCCACTGCACAAGAAGATGGAGGGTCACCCTATGTTCTCCCACCCACCTCCACACCCAGGGACCTGTTCTGGGTGTCTTCTAGTCCAGTCCCACTTTTTCACTCCATGGCACATTCTAATCATCTCCCTCCTAGACTGCTGCTGAGGCCACATTCTGGGTGTTCATTCCTCTAGAAGGGGTCCCTTCCTCCTTCCCTTGCACTGCCCCCTAGTCCAGCCATAGGAAGCAATGTGGCCAAGGCTCACAATGAGAAGCACAGCTTTCACAGAAGCACCTCCATCCCCACTGCACCCAGCCTGCAGGCCTCTGGTGATTCAGCCTTTGTTCGGGCAGAAGCCCCACCCAACCTCATTTCCCTGTCCTCCCCACCCAAGACCTCTCCTGCGCCTGCTGCTCCTACTTTCCTCCTGCTCTCCCAGCCGATAGGCAAGCAATTAGTGCCTTTAGACGGTTGCTTCTTTGACTAGGAGCTCTCACCCAGAGCTTTCTTTGTACTCACAGGTATTGGAGACCAGAGCTCACTGCAGGCTAAGAGAACTCACCTGGCCTGAGGCACAGAAAGGGAGGGGAGGGTCACTAAGGTGTTTACATATGAGTCACTGCTAATATGCCTGCAGCCATGCCACTGTGGCACGTCAGATCCCATCAGATCTGGGAAGCTAAGCAGGGTCAGGGCCTGGAACACCAAGTGCTGTAGGCTTGGGAGAAGGACCCGGCAACCCACTCCCCAAAACAATCAGCCATTGAAAACCCTATGAATAGCAGAGAAGCACTGACAATAGTGTTTCGTCTGTCATACATAGGGTCACTATGAGTTGGTGACTGACTCAACGGCACCTAACAACAATGCTTATATACCCACCCCCAGGCTAATGTCAGCAAACAGGTCCATTTGCTAGGGGCTATCAGGCCCTTGGTTACAGATGTAAGTAGCAGAAGCCCCCCCACTCCTTACAACTGTGCCCCATAGCTTTGGGTGTCCTCTTCTGTCATCTTCCCAGTAACCCTACCAAGGGCTGTCATCAATGCCACTTCAGATGGGAAAGTGAGGCGTTGGAGGTTCGTACCCTGGCCCAGAGTCTTTTATTTAGGAAGAGAAAAGATAGAGACCTAGGACCATCCCACCTGGGTCCCTGTGATGTCACTCCCTAGGGACAGGTAATTAGGTTAAGGCATCCCTAATATGGGAGGCCCCAGCGCACAGTGGCCCTCTGACATGGTGTGCTCGGGGATAGAGATGGCAATTTAATCCCCTCCTGTGAGACTCTCTAAGCTCTCATGTCCTCATCTGAAAAGCAAGAATAAGTCACCTTGCCTTGGAAGAGTCACTGGGAGGATTTAAATGAGATGATGTATGTAAAATCACAGAGGAAAATGCCTGACGCATCGAAGGTGCTTAATTAAAGTGAGCTGCTTTTAATCAAAAATAGAGGGGCTGGGGCTCAGCGGTAGAGTGTATGCATGCAAGAGGCCCTGGATTTGATGCCCAGCAACTAGACGGGCAGAGAAAGTGTGAGACAGAGGCAAGCAGAGAGAGACGCATCTGGCTGCCTATGCAGAGGGCACTGAAAGGGTTACTGACCTCCAGGCATCAAGGCCTGGACAAAATGGGGAAACCTCTGTTTCCAAGAGGCACAAACCTCTGTGAGGACAAAAATGGTCAAAGCAGCAACTGGCACTGAGTGAAGACTTACACAGTCCTAAGTGCCTTCCTTATATTATGCCTCTGACCCTGCTCACATCTCTACCAGGTAAGCTGGTTATCCCCATTTGATGGAGGGAGGAACAGGGGCAGGAGCGTTGATTGACTTGGTCATGGTCATAGAGGCTGGCAGTTGTAAAGCTGGGACCGGCCCCAGGTGACTGATTTCAGGTCCTATATCCTATCACTGCCTCCCCTCCATGGTCTTTGCCATCCCTTTTCATCTCAAAGTTTTCTTGCATTTCATCTCTTCTCTCTGGCCCATGTCTTGGAGGGTGAAGAAACACAGGAAGAGGAGGCCTCTGTCTTGGGTCCAAGTCAGCCCAAAAGAGTCCAAAGGAGCCATTAGGAGGTTAAGCCCCTCCACCCCTGCCTACCTCAGGTCCCTCAGCACACAAGATACTGTCAGGTTCATGTGAAATAATGAGCATGAGTATGTTCAGTGCATTCTACAAGGCTGTGGAAATCCATCTCAGGTCTTCTAGAACCTTCCCCCATCCAATATCACCTCTTTCCACTCCCCATTTTGCATCTTGACTGGCCACTATCCCCTTGCACCAAAAGACTTTCATTCCTCTCATCTTAAAAAAACACCCTCCCGACCTTGCCATCTCCTCAGGAAATTTGCCACTTTGTAGGGATTTGTCTAACCACCCCCTCTGGGGTGTACAGGCTCCCCAGAGACAGAGAAAATACTCCAGACAGTTCTGCATTCCCTGTGGGATCCAGCATCAGGTCCGTTTTGGCACACATTCAGGAAAAACCTTAACAAGGAGTAACCAAAAGCACGCAGAACATTTACATCTCTGGTCATTCTCCCAACAAACTAGGGAGACAGAGAAATTATCGTCATTTCACATTGAGGAAACTGGGGCTTGAGTTAAGAGGTTCAAGGTCATCCAGCTCCCAAATAGAAGAGCTCAACTCTAGAATTTGTTAGGCTCCAACGTGTCCCAAACACATCAAGTAAGTGGCTGGCCTCCTTCCCTTCCTGCCTTGTCTACAAATCAGTCTTTTAAAAAGGTTCAGCTCATGGTAAATCTGAGTCCCTGCCTTTCCCTCTGTGGTCCTATCTCCAGATCTGAAATGGAAGAGGCACACACTTCTTTGCTTAATCTTTTCTGGGGGCTGTGGCCCCTCTCAAGGTTGTGATGGCTCTGTAGGCTGCCTTGTTTGAGGGGTGTTTGCCTCCCCCTCTCTGCTGCCACACTGGAAGTGGATCTGCCCTGATCTACAAGCGTGCTGTAGAGATGGGGACAAAATGAGCAAGCGCAAAGGCCTCCAGTACCCTGCAAAACTAGCTTAAGGAAAAGAGTGCTCAAAACCCAAGAACTCCTCTGGTCTAATTTATGAGTGTCATCACTACCTCCTTTTGGGGTGGAGACCTGGAGGCTAGAGAAGAGATATGTGATTTGCCCCAAACCACATGGCAATGCAGTGACTCAAATCCAGCCCCATGTGGACGCCTTGCCCAGTGCCGCCTCTCCACCACAACACGGTGCCCACGTTTCCTCTTTTACTATCAGAATTTCCTCCCTCCTTTCTGCTTCTGAAAGCTTGCATTACATAACATTTTAACAATTTTATGGGGGCGGTGGGGAACTAATCAAAAATACATCAAATAGCCCTACCCTTTTCCAGATTTTCATCAATGTGTGTATAGCAAAGTGGAGCTATCCGTGGCAAACCAGCCTATGGTCTTCTTGTGTGGCTTCAGATTAATCTGTCTCTCCTGCATCAAGTGGGTGGGCATCTGCGATATTGTCACAACATTTACCTAACCATTCCCCAATTGCCTACATTTGGATTACTTCTAGATTTTTCTGTTGTGGGACAAACTGGTTTTCTTCTTTTTTGGGGATTATTTCCATGGGACTTATTTCCAAAAGGAAAAATAACGGTCAAAGGGTATGAACAGTGTCATGGCCCTTGCCTAACATTATGACATTCTCCAGAAAACCAGCTCCCCTCTTCTGCAACTTGGTTTTCTTTCCCACAGGCCTCCACAGTGGGTTTTATAAAGTTGATTCATTTGTGGCCAACTGAAGCACTATCTCAGATCCATTTTAACTTATACTCCTTTTGTATTTAAGAAGCAGACCCTTTTGCACATCTCAGCTTTTTATCTGGGCTTCTCATGAGATGATCTGTCCCCATGCTTTGACTATTTCACCGATATAGTCTGAGTATTTGCTTTGAAAGTCTGTATCAGTTCTCCACATAATTCTGACCATGTGTCCTTGTCCATCAGTTAATCACAACTGTGTCCTCTTCCATTACCTTTCCCTTTTACATGATTTTATTATCATTATTTTGCAGATTTTATTCCTTTACAGTTGAGCACATCCCATGTTAATGATCATTTTAACAGAATTTTCAAACACATTTGCTCTTCACAGCAAGGATAAATATTCCATCTGCTTTCCCTGAGTTTTAAGAGTTTCTAAAACTAACTTTTTAACACATCTAGAACTTACAATGAAAGAGTTGAGACATAAATCTGAGTTCATCTTTTTCCACATTGTTATCTAGTTTTCCCAAAAGCCGTTCACTTTAAGATTATTTCTCTCTCTGTTGTTCGTCTCCAAATTTGCCGCCTATAAATGTCTTCCATTTACTTTGATCTATTTTATCGTACCCATCATCCATTTTTCAGTTTTATCCTAATGCTGTATAGTTTTAATAACTACTGCTTACCTGCCTGGTTTGCTTCGAAGAGCCCCACTGCTTGCCCACCAATTTTTCTTGATTATCATCATTATGGTTTTTCATGCTTTACAAAGTATTTCATTGGAATTTTCACTGCTAGGGCATGAAATCAAGACATAAACTTTGGGGTATCGACTCTTTAATACTTTAACTTCTGTTCAGAAGCAGCCATGTAGGATTTTGTAATTTTCTTTGAATAGAAATTGTGTCATTTGCAAACAGCGATATTTTTATCTCTTCCTTCCCTAAACCAATCCCTCTAGTTTCATTTTGTTCCTATATTGTTATGACATGCATCTGTTAAACTTTGTTAAATAAGAGTTGAGATAAGGTACATTTTGGTTGGGTTCCTGTTTTTCAGGGTATGCTTCTAGCATTTCTCCACTAGGTATCTGCAGCTTCCCTAGAAGGCTTGCTACATCGTCATAGACAAACAGACTGTGATCGTATTTAGAAGTAAATCCTTTGACATTCCTATTTAATTTTGTGATGCTTTATAATGCATATATTGTTATTTCCCATATTTTTCTGCATCTATTGAGACCAAATTCATTCATTCATCAAACATTTGTTGTGCACAGATTATATTCCAGGCATTGTGCTGAGTATTGGCTATGCCAATTTTTACAGTTTCTTTCTATTAATATTATTCTCTTTGTTTGTGCAGAACCAGACTTACATTCCTGGGATGAGTTTGGTAATTTTTCAAGACTTATTTTTACACTTCACCTTAGCCAAAAGGCCAAGAAGCAATTCAAGACACATTTTTAAAGAGTTTGTTAGGTTAGGTGACTTTAAAATTCATCTGGAAAAACTAACAGACAAGAATATTGAGAGAGGAACTTCAAGTCTTAGATCAAATATCACCTCCTCTGTAAAGCCTTTTCCACTGTCATCTTTCTGGGGTAGAGGTCAAGGTTCTTTCCTCTGGGCTCCCACGGTCCTCTCTCCCTTCTTCACCACATTTGTCACAAGGACTGTAAAGCAATCAAGTGCCCAGGTGCCTGATTTAGGCACTCCATCAGTGTCCTGGACTCCATCAGTGCCCTGAGGGTAGAGGCATGGGTATATCATTTGTGCTAGGTGCCATGCTAGTGGATAGTAGTTGCTCAATGAACATTTCCTAAAGCTGTTAGATCATCCATCTGCTCATTTGTTTCACTAATGATTTCTGTGACCGTGCTTTTACAAGAAGTCCATCTATAATTTCCTTCTGGGATCAGCAGGGCACAATTTGGCCCAATTCTAAGTACACACAGAGGCACCGTAGTGCAGCAGGCAGGCTTCCTGTCCAGGAGACGCTGGCAATCTCCAGCTCAAGGTTGGGCTCACAGTGACCTCAGAGAAAGGGACAACCCAGGATGACAATATAAGGTCCTAACACATGGTCAAAGCCCTATGGCAGTGGGGTAGCCAGGACAGGTGACTCTCAGCAGCACAGGCATAAGAATATCTATCAAGAGTTGCCACAGCGCCAGGGGCCACAGCGCATGCCTGTAATCCCAGCATCTCAAGAGGCTGAGGCAGGACGATGATGAGTTTGAGGCCAGAGGCTGCCTGTGTAACTTAGTGAGATCCTGACTCAAAATAAATACAATGGGCTTGGGGTGCAGCTCAGTGGTGGAGCACTTGCCTAGCATGTGCAAGCTCTGGGTTCAACACCCCAGTACTGGACTGGGCAGGACTCTAACCCCTGGGAGTAGAACTGGTAATGCTATCTACTGGTTATCAACATACAGTCTGTACCTGCTACATCTTCCCAGATGTCCCTCAAAGTATAGCCCACCTGCCTCTGTCACTGTGTCGGAAAACTGAGGCCCCGCTAGGTTAAGTAATTTACCCAGAGTCCCACAGCCAGCAAGAAGATAAGCTAGGATTCAACTCATGTCCTCCCACCACGCCACAGAAAGGGCAGGGCAGGGCCTTGGTCCCAGGACAGGACCTGGACATGAAGCACATTAGCAGAACCGGAACCAACCCAGGAGCCACTTAGAAGAACTGAGACTTAGAGAAGGAAATGGGACACAGGAACAAAGCAGGGGGCCCTGCCATGTCAAAGCCAGACCAGCAGCCCAGCCCAGGATCCTGGCCGGAAGGGATTTGAGTCTCTGTTTCCTCAGACCAAACCTGACTGTCAGGGCTGGGGGCAGGGCAGAGCTGGAGGAAGTCATTGTGAGGCTGTCTTCATCCAAGATTCTGCACACATGGTCTAGGACGGTAGGTCCAAAGGGGACCGATGCCTAGGCAAGCAGGCTTCCCACTAGCTCCTGTGTGTAGAAAGGGAGAGAGGCCCTGCACACAGAGAATCTGAGCTGGGGGTTTCCTTCTCTGTCAGTGAGCAGGGCTGGGCTAGACAGTTGCTGCAGGCACTGCAGATTCTGTTCCTCACTTTGGAATTCTGCGCCTTAACAGCACTGTTTAAGTGAGGGGTCTTTAGCTAGGCTCTGTGGCACATGCCTTTAATCCCAACACTTGGGAGGCAGAGGCAGGAGGATTACAAGTTCGAGGCCAGAGGCAGCTTGTGTAACTTAGCAAGACCCTGTCTCAAAATACAAAGTAAAAAATGGTCTGGGGTATGGCTCAGTGGTTGAGCACCTGTAAAAAGCATGTGTGAGGCCCTGGGTTCAACTCCCCAGTACTGAAAGAGAGAAAGAGAGAGAGAGAGAGAGAGAGAGAGAGAGAGAGAGAGAGAGAGAGAGAGAGAGAGAGAGAAAGAGAGAGAGAGAGAGAGAGAGAGAGAGAGAGAGAGAGAGAGAGAGAGAGGAAGTCCCTGGTCTACAATCTTCAGGAGACCAAACAAAAATTGGTGGTTTCAGTGTTCATGAATTGGGGTGGGATGTATTTCTGGAGAGCAAGTCCATGGCTTCCATCATATTCCCAAAGGGGTCTATAAGTCACCAAAATAGGTCAAGAACAACTCATTCAAATGGACCTGAATATTCACCTGAGCCAGCAGAGGCTGGAGAGCCATGTGCAGCCAAGGCATGGCTCAGCCAACCAGATGTACTCAGAGAAATTCTGTAGCCCTCTAATCCCAGTGACTCGGGAGGCAGAGGCAGGAGGATTGTAAATTGGAGGCCAAAGGCAGCCTGTGTAAGTTAGTGAGACCCTGTCTCAAAATACAGAGTAAAAAATAGGCTGTGGGAATGGCTATAGCTCAGTGATTTAGTGCTTGCAAAAAAAGTATGTGTGAGGCCCAGGGTTCAACTCTGTAGGACCAAGGGAAAAAAAAAAAAAATTCTGTAGCCGAAGATGTCCTTTTGCCTCTTTGGCCCTTTTGGAAAGTGTGTGGTCACCAGTGATGGAAAACAAATGACTGGATAGGTCAGGGCATCCTATCTTCACTCCTCTAAAGGAAAATGATATCACTGTTTCTGTGTGGTGCTGAGAATGGAGCCTAGGGCCTCATGTATGCACTTTACCACTGAGCCGCACCCCACACTCCCAGCCCAGAGGATACAATCTTGATGGCAGTAGTTGGGACAATCACCTTTTTTTTTTTTTTTTTTTTTCAATACTGGGGCTTGAACCCAGGGCCTTTCGCTTCCACCCTCTGCAAGTGCTGCACCACTGAGCTGCACTCCCAGCCCATTTTTTTACTTTTTGAGATAGGGTCTCACTAAGTTACACAGACTGCCTCTGGTCTCGAACTTGTGATCCATCTGCCTCTGCCTCCCAAGCCTCTGAGATTACAGGTGTGCGCCACTGCGCCCAGCTCGGGACAATCATCTTTATAGCACATAAAAGGCTCGCTGGATACTAAACACTTGGGTACTTAGTGCCAGAGAGTCAGAGGAGGGGCAGGGGCCAGTTTTTTCCCTTTCTCAATCCTCAGAGGTAGGCCCCCATCTGCAACTGGCTACAAACAAAGAACCTGAGGCTTTCCTCCTGGATCACCACCTGCTTTTTTTTTTTTTTTTTTTTTTCCATTCTTGGAAGATTGAACCCAGGGCATCCCATGCGCTAGGCAAATGCTCCACCACTGACCTATACTCCCTATTTTTATTTTTTATTCTGAGATGGGGTATCAGTAAATTACACACGCTACCTCTGGCCTTGAATTTGAGATTCTCTTGCCTCAGCTTCCCGAGTCGTAGAGATTATAGCTGTGTGCCACAGTGCCCAGCTCAGAACTCAAATTTTAACAAGAACTCCAGACCCAAGGAGATTCGAGGAGTAATGCTGAATTTGCATTGAAAAAAATAAACTAAAAGTGAAAGTAGAATTAACAAATAAGAACGTCAGCAAATGTTGAGGAAAAGAAAGTAGGCTCTGTGGGGAAAGAAATCTAATGATATTAATAAACCATGAGCCCAACTGATTTCAAAAGAATAAACTGGGAACGTTAGAAAAGAACATAAAGGCCCAATTAGAGGAGCCATTGATACACTGTTTAAGGAATTGTATATGCAATCTTAAACTATAACTTTGAAAAAACAGCTAACAGGATGATATTCACAAGTTTGTAAGACACTGGAGATAAAACAAATGGAGAGAAAAACTGAACTACTGAGAAGATGAATTAGAATAAGCCAAAAACAACTAAAGGAGAAAGTGCCTGTACTTAGCATCTTCGGAGAGGCTTTCAATAATGTGTAATGTTTAATCATTTAAATATATAAGCAAAACATTCAGACCTTCTTTTTTTACAAATTAAAGCATGTGCTATAAAGTACGGAGCTCTGCTACCACTCTGTTCTCCAATAGGACCTCTCATATAAAATAAAATATAACACATTTTTCAGACCTCTTTTGTATGAATACAGGATTCTACTAAAAGTGTGATGTAAAAAACATGATAGCATTTTGCATGTGTTTTTTTTTTTTCAGAAATGGTGTCATTTGTACATATCAATCAACAGCTTGATTTTTTTTTCCCACTCAGCATTCCTTTTCTGAAATCTAGTCTTATAGGTAGGTACCAATCTAACACTTTCCTTTTAAGTACTTTTAATAGTGTTTTTCCTCTTTAAACTGAGTTTTACTTTAAGAACTACATTTTAGCTGGGCATGGTTGTGAATACCTATAATCCCAGCACTTGGGAGACAGAGGCAGGAGGATTGATGTGAGTTCCAGGCCAGCTTGGGCTACACAGTGAGACCCTGTCACAAAGAAAACAAACAAACAAAACTCTACATTTTATAGAATTTGGTGTGGTGCTATAATCCCAATACCCAGGATGCAGAGGCAGGAAGATTACAAATTTGAGGTCAGTTTGGGCTACCCTATCTCAAAACAAATAACAAGCCAACAGCAACAACAAAAACCAACAAACATAATTACATTTTATATTATGACCCAGTTCACACTTCGGAAAATATACAAAACTGAAATAAATACTCACCAAGTCTTTACCCACACTATGTGCAATGCACTCCATTATTTTCTCTTTTTTGTTTCACACTCTGGTACAATCCACTAAACCGATTTAATAACTCACTAATCGTCCAAACAGTCCAGATTTTATTTAGCTCTTCTCTTATGGATGGATATTTATTTACATTGTTGTCTCTAATTTTACACTATTACAACAATGTCCCATGAACACTATGCATACATGACAGTTTTTCTCCATGGAAGATACCTAAGAGTGGAGCTGCTGGGTTCTAATAGGCATTTATAATTTAGATAAATACTAGGAATCACCATCCAACACCATAGCATCCATTTACTCTCACCAGCAATGTATGAAAGTACTTTTTCCTTCCACCCTTACCAACTTAATGTATTACCAAATGTTTTGATCTCTTCTGATTTGACAGGTTATGAATGTCCTCCTATTATAGTTCTGGTTTGCAATTTTTATTATAAGATAGTGTGCCCATTTTTTCTTATTTAAGAGCCATTTACACTTTTTTCCCCATGAATTTATGTTCATATCCTTTGTTCAATTTTCAATAAAGTTAATATGACCCTTTTTATTTATTTCTAAGAACTCTTTGTATATTAAGAAAATTAGTCCTTTTATCATGTGCTGCAAATATTGTTTTCTCAGCTTATCATATATCTTTTGATTTTGTTTATGGTGTTTTTCTCATGCAGAAGTTCTCATTTTTATGTTGTCAAATTTATCAATCTTTTATTTTATGGCTTCTAGATTTGTGCCAGGCTTAGAAAGGTCTCTGTACTCCAAGATGATAGAAAAATGTTTGTAGTTCTTTTTTACCTTAATTTATTAATTTAAATCTTTGACCTGTCTTTGATTTATTTTGGTCTAAGGCACAAATTAGGAATCATTCTTTTTTTCTCTTCCAGGTGGCTACCTGGTTGTGAAACCCCTATGTTTCCCCATACATTTAAAATACTGCCTTTATCACAATTTATACACACACACACACACACACACACACACACACCTATTTATTTCAAGGATCTCCGTTCTGTTCCATTACTTGTACAGCCAATAAGTAGCAAATTATTTTAATTATTCTAGTCTTCAAAATGCTTACCAGCTGTTACAGCTAGACCTTCCCTTTCTTTATTTCTTTTTTATATTTTTCATGCATGGTAATTTTCCATATGAACTTAGAATCAGCTTTGCTACTCCCAAAATAATCCTGCTGGTAATTTTATTATGACCACACTTTAAGTGTATAGGAAAATGACATTTTTATAACACTGACTCTTTCTTGCCAAGGCTATATTATCTAAGTCTTTTATGTCTTTTAGTTGCCTTGATGTTACATTTAATTTTATTAAACTTATAACTGGGTATTTTATTTCTTTTGTTGCTTACATAAGGAGGAATTTTTTTTCCTTTCATCATCTTTTCTGGCTGGATACTTACGTGAGGGAATTAATGACTTTCATGCATTAATATGGATCCAACTACTTTACTAAATTCTCTTATTTGTCTTTTAGTTTTGCCTCCTCATTCTAGTTTTTATACATCTTATTTCTCTTATCTAATTATACCAGCTTATTCCTCCAGAACAAGGTTATGTAATTATGGTGTTTCATGGTGATTTTAACTGGTATTCATTTGGTATTTACCTTTCAACACCAAGCAAAACTTTGGCCACTAGCTTGACAAAGATGTATTTTCCCATGTTGAGGAGGCATCTAATTATTCCTGTAAGAGTTTTTATTAGAAACAGATGTTTAATTTTTCATAGACCATTTGAGCATCTTATTTTCTCCTTAGATCCTTTAATATGGTGATTTTTATTAATAGAAATCCTAAAATTACCCTATGCTTACATTCATATTCTGAAACCCATGTGATCACAGAGTTCTTTCAATGGGCTGCTGGGTTCTATTTTCCAAGTAGATTATGAGGATTTTGCATCTCAACATTCAAAACTGAGATCACTTTGTAGTGTTGTGTGCACACACTGTTCTTTTGTCATGTTTCGTTACACCACCTTCATAAAAAAAACTTAAGTATTCTTTCTCTGCTTTGTTGTTGTTGTTGTTAGGTGCCATTGAATAGGTGTCTGACTCATAGGAGCCCTACATACAACAGGCGAAACAGTACTGTTAGTGCTTCTTTGCTATTCATACAGTTTTCAGTGGCTGATTGTTCTTTGGGAGTGGGTCACTGGTCCTTCTCCCAAGCCTGCAGCACCTGGTGCTCCCAGGTGGTCTCCCATCCACGTACTAACCAAGTCCTACCAGGCTTGGGAGAAGGGCCTGGCAATCCACTCCCAAGGCAATCCCGAAGCACTCAGCCATTGAAAACTCTATGAGGGTCGCTATGAGTCGGATACCGACTCGACGGCACCTAACAACAACAACCAGGCTTATCTTCCAAGAGCTAATGGGATCGGACACCACAGTGGTAAGACTGCAGGCTATGGGACAATTTAAATAGCATTAGAATTACCTGTACCTTCAATATTTGAAGAAATTTACCTGTGAAATCATCTGGTCCTAGGACTATTTGAAGGAAGAGCTCTTTAATAACTTTTTCAGTGTCTTCTATGGCAATTGGTCTGTTTACATTATATTCTATTCTAGTATCTTTACAAAAAAAAAGTTTAAAGAACACATACTTTCATATTACATAAACAATTTCTAACAGTAGAACAAGATCCCTCCAGCCTTATTATAAGAACCAAATACAGCCTCCACCCCAAACCTTACTAGGACAATGCCCAATGGGCCTCGTTCCTGACTCTGGGCACTCCTACTCCCTACTCCTCTGGAAGGCCTCATTTTTCTCTCTCACACACACACACACACACAAAGATGGACAGGTTTGCAACAAATCAAGTGTTTGCTCCAAAGAAACGCTTGGGCCAGCCCCACCCTCCTGCCTCAGCACCCTCAGGGAAGAGCTGCAAAAGCCAGCTCACTTTCCCTCCTGTACCCAAACCTCCAAGTTCCTCCACCTTCCTTCAGCTGGGGCCCTTCCAATTTCTACCAGGCTTCTTTTGGGGGCTCACCTCTCTCTCACAGCCTCTCATTTCTGAAGACTTTCCTCCAAATGTTCTGCCTCCCTACACAGGTTGGAGGAAGCCCCAGCTGTCTGTTCACCAGGTACCTGACACACAGGGTCCTGCCATCTAAATAAAGGGTTAGGACCTGACCACAAGAACAACAAGCCCCCAAAACCTGCCCAGAAACTCAATGGTGCATAGACAGTGGTGCAGGAGTAGAGGGCAGAGTAATCCCTGGGCCAGGAAAGCAGTGCAGCAGGAACCTGGAGCAAGGGACTCAAGGTTGGAATAAAGGCAGTAGGGGACAGATAAGCCTGGAACATGTGGCCCTGGAGCCCCAGCAAGGGGTGTGGACACAACACAGCAGGCCATGGGAGCCACCATGGGCTCCTGTGGAGGGACATAACAGGAAGAAAGTGGTGTCTTGGTCATATCCCCTCCGTTCTATGATGCCAGGCTTGCATTGAAAGAAATAACTGGCTGTGCCAAGAACTCAGGCAAGCTGGGAGGCATGGAAACCACAACCCTGTACTGCTACCACAAGTGAAATGGACACACACACATATACACATCCTAATTCCACGGTCTAATGACAGGCTGGAGACAAGGATCATACAGCTGGGTTTTTTCGCACCACATAATACAAACCGCATTTCCATCCATCTCTGACCTCAGGGAGCATCTGTGCTGGCCCAGTGCTTCTCTATGTTCAAGTGCACCCGACCACCTGAGGGTCTTGTCAAAAGGCATATTCTGATTTCACAGCTATGAGTGAGGCCCAAGGTTCTGCATTTCTTTCTAAGCAGCTCCAGGTGATGCCAGATGCTGCTGGTCCAGGGACCATGCTTTGGGTGGTAAAGAGCTAGACAATTGTGAGGCTCTGGTGGGCTCATAGGCAGCAACTCAAGGGTCCTAATCACAGGCACAGAGAAAACTGGGGCAGGTGCCTGGGGTCTATGGCAGATCCCACAAATGGACCAATTCATTTTCTATTCCTGGTGGCAGGTCAGTAACAAACAGGCAGGGCTACCTTAAGCCATTAGTGAATGGAAACCGCCCCTTGCATTTCACAGCTACCACCTAATTACCTTCATGTAACATCTCATAGTAGCCCTAAGCCAGATCTTTCAAGTGCTGATGCCAGTAATCAAGTCATAAAGCCTTAAAGTGTCCAATTATTAGCCTTGATAACAGAGCCTAAAACAAACTTTGAACAACCATCCATTTGTCTTTCCTCCCAGCTGAGACCACCAGCCAAGCTCACATCCCAGGTCAAGGAAAAATACATTTAACCATTGAGAAGCCTATATTTGAGATAGGACACGCCAGAGAAATTTATCAGCTCTACTAATGAAGCATCCAAGATGATTCTGAAAACAGACAGGACCTGCCACAATCCCCAGCAGCATCTTTCCTGCTTCCATCTCCTTGGATTATTTGGACTAGCTTCTCCTTCTCTCCACTCCTTCTGCAGACCCTCCCATCAGGTCATTTACTTAGGCACAGTGACCACTTCAAAGCAACCATGGCTCAATTCTGAAATTGGATGGCCTGTTTTGAGCTGCATGGGAGTGCCAGTGGAGATGAGGCAAGTGTTGGGTCAACAGGGTAGCAATCACAAAACAGGGTCAAAAGCAGACTCAGACCCCACCTCCATGTGACCCACAAAACTAAACCACACATGCCAACATATCAACAAATCAAGTGGCTTACATGTGCAGAACCTCAGCCACCTCCCTGAACTTGAGGGGTTGGGAGAAGAAGAGATATATCACCCCACAATCATGCAGCAAGCAGATTTTTGGTTCCCTGATGGCTGGCACCCACCAATCTGAAGAATCTCCTACACCTGTAGCCTAAAGTTATACAGAACATAACTAATGATAACGTCTCAGTGGAGAGCAGGCCATTGGCTCTGGAAGGACACAAGCTTAAGGACGTGCTCTACTGGGGGAAGCACTCCTGCAGTGGGGGTGACTAAGCAAGATGTGAGGAACAAGAATTAATCTGTCATCCAAAAGCTGTGGGTTAAGTCACCCTAAATCACACAGGAAGTTTTATAGCCAAGACCATAAGTCAGGTCCCTGACTACCACGCAGGGTTGCTTCCAACTAAACAATATTCCCCTCACCTCCACTTTGAAGCTGCTCTGTGAAATTATAGAAAGTGTCATTTCTTTGCTCTTTACTTGTCCCACACATAATCTCAACCAACTTGCAGCACTTTCTTTCTCTTGGGGAAGCAGCATACTTTAACCCACCAGAGAGTGGGTCCTGGTTCTGCTCTCTACAAGATGGCTCAAGGGCAAAGCCAAGTCACATCCCTCATCCGGACTCTTGCCTAAGATGAAGAAGTTGGTGGGGATGATTTCTAAGATCCTTTCCACTCTTCATTGGAATGGACAGGGACTTTACTTTGCTATTTGGCATGAAAAGAGGATCCCCCCAACCATGGCCCTTTTCTCATCCTGCTCTGAACAGGGAGGATGGGCTGGTCCAGGAAACAGATAAGAAGCTGCAGTCCACGAAGACCCTGCCCGCCAATTGCCTCCCGTGGCCCACACTGAGCTTCCCCAGCCCACACAAGAGGAAGAACAGCCAGCTTCCAGCTGTCTCTAGAAAATTTGCCAGGAAGAATTCTTGGTTAAAAATGTTTGTTACGTTACAGTGTTATTTTCTTTTTAGTGACTTAAAATTATATAAATGATAAAATTAATGTTCATTACAGAAAATTTTAAAAATTATTTTTAACAAGTTTTCAAATCATAAAATAAATGTACACTCAGCAGAGAAAAATCAAGGACCTATTAAAAGAAAATCCCACTTGCAAACAAAGCGGTTTATTAATTAAATCACACTCCAATCAAGAATCAAAGAAACCCAGGGGTTGGAAGTGACTTTCCAGTGATTTTACCAGTTGAGTCCTGGGCCTGGGCTATGTCACATAATGTCCGGGAGACCACTGCCACCCAGGCCAGTCTCCCTTGGGGGTAGCCGAGGTGGGAGCAGGAGCCCCCTCTCCACATCCCTGGCAGGTAGTCACCTAGCCTCCACTCAAACACTTCCCACTTTTACAGTCCTTTTCCAGCTAGCGTGGGCCATTTATCGGGCAGCTCCATCACTGGTTCTTCCTGCAGTAGAGGGTGGATTTTATATGAAGTGGCTTTTGTGAGCCAGACTTAGGTTCAGTTCCAGGCTCAGCCTCTCACATGGCCCCCGACCTAGGAAAATCACTTAGTGTCTCTAAACTTGAACTCTTCTCATCTCTGAGATGAGACTTTGCTTTGCTTTACAAAGTCAATGTGAGATTTAAATAAGAAAATGCATATAAGCAGTTTAGCAAAGAGCGTAGCACAGTAGAAATGCCCAACAAATATCAAGTGTTATTACTAAATGGTAGCTTATATTATTAAATAGAGCTTTCTTGCTCCCACTAAGAAATTACCCTTTATATCATGACCCAATATATATCTATATGTACATACAAATATATAAAACCAAACATTTTCAAGAAATGATGCTGACCCATACACATCTGATCCACTCCATTTTTTTTCTATTCTATTCCTTCCTTTCTATGACATTTTACTTTTTAGTTGCTGATCTTCACCACTAGATTGAGTGTACAACCTACCAATGGATTGCAAGGTTCAGTATGACTTTATACTAAGGCAAAATATCTTCTACTATAGCTTCCACCTTTCAAGTCTGTCTAGCTTTGCCTTTGGGAGAGAGAGAAAGAGGGAGAGAGAGAAGGAGGAGCAGAAGGAGAAGGAGGAAGAAGAGGAAAAGGAGAAGGAGGGGAGGAGGAGGAAGGAGAAGGGAAAAAAGAGGAGGGAGGGAGAGAGGGAGAGGAAAAAAGAAAAAAGACCTCCATTCCATCTTTCATATGCTAGAGTATTGCATCTGAAGCATTCCCATTCTCTCAAGCAATTGTGTATGACCAAATCCCCTTTTGTCCCCATCCCTCTCTTCTGGACTCCTTGCTGCTTCTGCACACCTTCCTCCTCCATCACTTCTGGCCAGGAGGGCCACACTCCCATGTCAGCTCCATTGCTCCTCTGATGGTTCCTATGCTGCCTCAGGTGCAGCCACCTGAACTCAGCATCTTTTGAACCTTCACATCAGATGTGTTGTCCAATCCCGAATTCACTTGGTTTCTTCCAACCCATCCTTGACTCCTTTCCAAAAGCTAGATCTTTCATACAAAGATTATTTCCCTCTCTGTCCTTGCACAATTAAATTAGGATGCCCCAAAGTTCATCAAACAAGAGCGAAAGTGAGGATGAGTTTCACTATGCAAATTCAAGCCCAAATCTACAACCAGAAAGTGTTCCCTTCTTACTCATCTCTGAATGAGCTCTGCCTGCCAACACTGGGACCACACCAAGAAGGCCTCCTCTCCCCACCACATCTGTGTCCCTTCATGGTGAAAGCAGCCCTGCAACAAGGAATCTCACACCTGGCTGCAAACGGGGCCCTTCAGAGCTGAGATCTCCCAGCACCACCTTGCATGGGCAGGAAACGATACATATCAAGTAGAGCCACAGTTTCCCATATCCTATCTGCGTTTGTGGTTATCAAAAAATGCATTCGTGGTAATAAAAAAGTTAAATGCACACACAAAGGTCTAGTGCCATTACTCTCATGGGTAACATTTTGTAATTTGGGTTTTAAAAGTTTCCAAAGCAATGACAAAAAAAAAAAAAAAAAAAAAAAAAAACCTGAGTTGGCTCCTCCAGGCTCCTGGCTGTCTCACTGCAGAGCTCATCACAAATTTATTCAAAAGAGACAATCCCATAGGGGTGACCTCACCAGCCACTCAACACATGCAACTTTATTATACAATCTGTGTCCCTAAATAATGTACTTTGGAGTTTCAGTTAACTTCAAAATTTAATAAAAAGGTACCATGCAGTATGGAATATTCAGGGTCTTGCTTTCTTAGATTCAACATTATATTACTAAGATCACTTATGTCCTTGCAGGTAGATGCTGTTCATGCCTTTTGCTGCTACGTAAGAATCCATTATGTGCCAGGCATGGTGGCACACACCTGTGATCTCATTTACTTGGGAGGCAGAGGTAGGAGGATCCTAAGTTCAAGGCCAGAGGCAACATGTGTAACTTAGCGAGACCTTTAGTCAAAACATAAAAAGGGCTGGGGGTGCAGCCTAATGGTAGGGCACTTGCAAAGTATGTTCAAGGCCCTGGATTCAACCTCCAAGTACAGCAAAATAATAAAAATTAAAAAAAAAACCTTAAAACAAGAATCCATCATCCATTATGTGACCACAAGGTATTTGTCCATTATTCTCCAACTGGCCAGCATTTGGGTTTCCAGTGTTTTGCTATTATGAACAATGCTACTAGGAAGATTTTTAGTATACATCTCCTTATGTCCATAGGAACAAGTTTCTCATGATTATTACCCACCTAAGAGTGGAAATGCCAGGAACACAATATGTGAACACACCCCTTTACAAGATAATGCCAACCGGTTTCCAAAGCAGGTGCATCAGCGTACACCACACCAGAAGCCCGTAAGAAACCATAATGACCTCTATCCTCTCCAGCGGTTACTATTACACAGCTTCTTAATGTGTGCTCATCAAACAGGGATAAACGGAATCTCACTGTGATTTGTACTCCCTCATTACTAATGAAAGTGTCTCATCATAAAAAGAGATTGTCTCCCTACCCAACTCCCTATGCTTTTCTTTCACAGCTTGTCATTCAACATCTGTGGGATTATTTGATTCAAGCCTATACTATTCCTGTTTTCTCTGCCACTGTACACTGTACAACCAGCCTCCGTGCGTATAGAGTGAAGGAACGCAGGTATAACTGAGCAATGAGCAGATCCAGTTTCTTTTTGGGCTCTGACCTGATTTAGAAGAAGCCTGGGCTCATAAGTTAGGGTCTAGCTTCTCCAACTGAGTAATTGCTAGGGTGGGAGTGATAAAGTGGAACCCCCACACCTGGACTGAAGAGAGGAAAGGGCCTTACAAAGGACAGCTCCCAAGTCCAGTCTTGGAACAGAGCAGTTAGGGATGTCTCCTTAGTAAGCATAATAGTAAAAAACTGCCACTGTGAACTACAAGCGAAGCATGGGCCACAACTTCACACTAATAACAGTTATCACGGACAAAGCATGCTCTCATTGACTGGCTTATTCATCTGATCCTCACTTTTCTATGCAGTGGATATGACGCTCCCATTTCGCAACAAAGAAAACTGAGGCTCTGAGAAGCTAAGGAAAGTGCCCTGTCACAAAGCACATGGGCAAACCCAAAATCAGAGTCAAATCTAGGTGAGTCTGGCTTCAGACCCATGTCCTCCCCATACATCTGGCTGCAACCTGGCCCCCTGATTTTTTTTGTTATCTTCCCTGCCTTGGGCTGTTTTTCCTCTCCACCTGCCCCCGCACAGCTTGCCAGACTCTGAGCTTTGCTCCACAACCCACAAAAGCTTTCCCTGAACTTGGGGGTCAGTGCTCCAGGTTACAACACCCTGCTGTCTGTCCCTGAGGTTTGCACTGCCAACACACTTACCTGGCAGATCACTGGCTGCAAGATGCTGGGTATCACCCAGCAGGTTGGTAAGGGCCATCACTCATGCTCAGCTCCCCAAGATGTGCCCAATATGGTTTGCATGAGAAAGTTCTGCAGAAAGCATGGGCTCTCCAACTTGGCAAGGCTTCTTACTGCAACTAGAAACAAACATCTACTCTAACTGAAGCAGGAGACTTGCCTTGACTCAGCAAGAAATACTATGTAGCCACTAAAATTATACAATTCAGACAAATGCACGGAAGGGTGCACGTGAAATTATGTGAAGCAGAAAAAAAGAAACTCAAACATAATATCGACATGCCAAACATAAGTACACACAGTACCCCAGACACTAGTGACTAATATAAATAGAACTGTGTATTCACTAGAACTTTTCTTCCAAAAAGTTACTTAGGTCTCTAATGCCCCCTACAAAGCTATTTGACAACTATTTATAACAAATGTGGTTTCAAAGCAAAGCAACTAACAGTAGTGAAGAATGATTCACAGCAAGAATAAAAGTTTTATGAAGGTCCTTATCGTGTCTTCTTTGTTCATAGCTGTATTTCTAATGGATGGGTCAAGGAGTCCCATCAGAGATCAGCAACTATGACCCACCTGCTACATCCAGCCCACAGTCTGGTTCTGTAAATAAAGTTCAGATGAAACACAGCCATGCTCATTCATGCACCTTTAGTCTATTGGTGTTTTTGTGCTACAAAGGAAAGTTGGGAAGATAGAACAGAGACGGGACCATGAAACTGAAAACTATGTGCTCTTTGACCTTTTACCGACAGTCTGCCAAATCTTTACCCTGTTATAACAATTATATAAATGTAACATGTAAATAAATTTATTATTTAAAATAAATGAACCTAAGCCAAGGTAATAATAAGAGCGAAGACTTTATGTGCCCAGAACACTTAATAACAAATGCCTAGCAAATGAGAAATACATATATGTTTTTTTTTTTCCCAAGTCAGAGTCCTAACATCATGGGTTAGGTGTGTCTCCAGCTTCCATGGTGGTGATGGATTAGATTTAGTTACACATGCTCTAGACCTACAGTATCCTGCAGCCACCAGCTTGACATGGAAGACAGCTGGTAGAGGCTGGCATGCCATCTGGGGCCAGAAGCAGGAGCTGTGTCTGAGTAGTTTGTAAAGATATTGTAATCATCCCCAAGTGGACCTCGAAGCAGGATTTGGGCCTCCTTAGCCTTACATTGTCAACACCTAAGCTCCAAGCCCAGAACCAACCAGGGTGGACTGCATTCATTTATTTCCTATGTAACTTCTGGTCGAGACAATGCAATAGTTAACAATCACAGGCTCCATTATTTTCCCCTTCATTTATCAGTACATCTGCATTGTAATGTAACTCATGTTTTCAGTTCCACAGACTTGACTATTCCAAGGCTGATTACTCAGCTGGTGGCTTTCTGAAGTTCATTATGGCCCCAGTACCAGACAACAGGACAGAGGAAATGAAAAGAGGTGAAACTCAAATCAATTGGTGTGGCTACTCTGTTAGTAGATGAGACACTGCTAGATTGGGGTACAGAGTGGGTAAAGGGTGAACCCCCAGGTCTTTGGGGCGGAGGCATCCACGGGCATCCTTTACCTG
This sequence comes from Pedetes capensis, assembly GCA_007922755.1. NCBI lineage: Eukaryota > Metazoa > Chordata > Mammalia > Rodentia > Pedetidae > Pedetes > Pedetes capensis. Next base: position 130,007 of record VMDO01000105.1, on the reverse strand, counting down.
ATTCCCACATTTTACACCACTGTACATTGATAGTGCCTCAGGAATTGTGTTCTACTGACCTATGCCTGCAATGATTCAAGAATATTACCCAACTCCTTTCCCTTGTTGGTAGGGAAATTCCACAACTTGATGGAGATTAAGAACTGAATCTCTGAGGCCTAGAACAAACCTTGGTTGGTGGGTTGTTAGGTACCGTCAAGTTGTGTCTGACTCATAGTGACTCTCATAAGGTTTTCAACGGCTGACTGTTTCAGGATTGACTTGGGAGTGGATTGTCACATCCTTCTCCCATTTTTGTGGTGCTGGGAATCAAACTCAGGACCTCAGAGACTGCAGAGCAGTGTTCTACCAACTGAGCTAAATCCCAGCCAGAACAAACCTTGCTCGTTGTTAGGTGGGATCGAGTCAGTATCCAACTAATAGTGACCCTATGTTCAACAGGTGAAACACTATTATCAGTGCTTCTCTGCTATTCCTAGGGTTTTCAATGGCAGATTGATTTTTTGGGAGTGGGTTGCCAGGTCCTTCTCCCAAAACAAACCCTGGGCTTGCTCAAATCAAGGATGAACCTGCCTTACTCTGAAAAGCCTAGAATGGATTCGTTTAGGGAAATGTTTAGAAAAGAATACTGGGAGGAGGCTAAGCCACTTCCTTCCCAGCCTGCCTCCCTCTCACACACATTAATTATTCTCAGCAGGCTGCCACTTCCCAGGAACCTACAGAGAGAGGAGAAGTCCAACACACTGGTTCTGAGCCACTGGGTCATGCCCATGTCCCCTGAAAGTGTCCATTCTGCAGTAGGCTAAGCAGTGGCTGGAGATCTGATTCCAGACTCAGGCATGCAGACCCTACGAGCTAATCTGTATGCTGCAGACTGGACAAACGCTGTTGAACAAACAAGCAAACGCACTGGTTCTTTTCAGTGAGAACTGAAAGTCGCTCCCAAGAAGGACCACACGCCCAACCTCTTGTGATGTCATTCCTCCAAGGGAGCCAGACAAGTGCACCTCATTCCCCTCTCCGCCCTCCTCTCCAGCCCACTTCCTTTTTGCCTCCACCCTAAACCCTGGTAACTGCAGAAACCCTTCCACCCTCTGCTGCAGGGAGGCGGCTTCTTTCTGGCTGGCAGCAGCCTCTCTGCTGATGTGCTCCTTGAGGACTGGGAACCCCTGCCCACCTCACCCGGCTGGGCTGCAGGCCCCATCCTAAGTGAGCCACGCACCTGGCAAAAGCAAGGAGGGGCAAATGTAAGGAAGCACCCATTGCTGCCGCCTCCTCTTTCCCCAGGGCCTCAGCTCTGTCTGATTTTGAAGCATAATGAGTTTTGTTTCATAACAGTCTTAAATGAACTTGAAGGGGGAAGGGAATGACAATGATAAAAATCTTAATTAAAAAAAAATTCCTACAGGCAGAGAGATTTTTCCAGATCCTAAGATGTGATGAAAGTCTCAGGAACTGGGGGCCCTACAGAGCCCTTAAGGACACAATGGACAATATACATATATGGGACACCTACTAAGTGCCCAGCATTCTTCTGAGTGCTCAGGATGCTTCAGTGGACATACTTAGATTCTCAAAGAGGGAAGACAGGCAGAAGGGATCATGAACACACATTACTATGTTAAAGTGTTTTGGAAAGAAAGCAAAAGTAGAGCAGGGAAAGAGATGGGGAATCCAGGCAGAAAGAAGGGTGATGTGGTAAACAGAGAGGCAAGGAAAGCCCCATAGAGACAGAGAAACATCTGCCCAAAGACCCGCAGGAGAGGAGGGATGAGCAACACAGACAGGTATTGAGGCTCTGGAAGAGCAATGCAAAGGGAAGATTGACTGGCCTGCACCACCAAGCTGGGCTCAAAATCATTTCCTCCTCCTCCTTTTCCCTCTCCTTTTTCGTGGGGGCTGGTAGAGGTTGAGACACTCTGCAGCCAAGGCTGGTCTGCAATTCACCATGAAACCTATGAAGCCCAGGCTGGCCTCAAACTCATGGTGATCCTTCTGCTTCAGCATCCCAAGTGCTGGGATTATAGGTGCGAGCCTGGCTCAGAATCTTCTTCTATTAGGAGCTGCCAACCCAGCAATGGCTCAGGAATCCCATCAACTCAGGAAGCTAAGGCAGGAAGATCACTGCGAGTTTAAGGCCAGGGGGAGGCTGCAAAATTTAGCAAGACCCTGTGTCAAGGTAAAAACTTTTTAAAAGGTGCTCAGCGTGAGCTCAGTGGTAGAGCACTTGCAAAGTATGTGTGAGACCCTGGGTTCAGCCCCCCAGTACTGAAAAGAAAGAAGGAAGGAAGGAAGGAGTAAAGAACTGCCAACCCAGAGATGAAACAGGAAATATTAATAACTAAAGAGGTTAACTTCATTCAACAAATATTTTCTTGAGATGGTAAAATTCTAAAAGCCTGTTTTTAGGCTAAAAGCAGAAAACAGAGTTTATTCAATCAATAGAATATATATTTTAAAATATAGGACACTTAAGATCTACAGATGGGGGATTGGGGTTTAGCTCAGGTGGCAGAGTGCTGCTCTGCACTCTCTGAGGCCCTGGGTTCCATCCCCAGCACCACAATATTGTGAGACAGACCCTGCAGCCCACTCTGGAAACAGCCACTGAAAGCCCTATGAATAGCAGCAGAGAAGCACTAACATCATACCCACAGGGATAGCACAGTGTTGGGGGTGTTTCCTTCTGTTTTACATAAGGTCACTATGAGTCGGACCAACTTGATGGCACCTAACAAGATCTACAGAATTAGAAGTTAATAGAGAGAAAGAAAAAGAAAGATGGATGAAAAAGGGAAGATGGGTAGGGAGAAGAAAGATGGGAATGGGTACCTAGAAACTAGACAGACATACCCAGAGGAACAAGGAGATACACATGGGGAAGTAGAGAAAGCTGCACAGCACAGTTCCACTGGGTCGTCATTCATCCCCCGCAATTTACTAGCTCCAATGCACCACTGTTTGACCATTTCAGTCAGGCTATTGTGTGGCTGCCGGGATCCTCCAATCAGAGGGCAAGCCCCCTATTTGCACCTCTTTATCCCTAAGTGAGACTGCAGCCATAGCTGGCATCTGATCCTCTCAGATCTCGGAAGCTAAGCAGAGTCAGTCCTGGTTAGTACTTGTATGGGAGACCACCTAGGAACACCAAGTGCTGTAGGCTTGGGAGACGGACCCGGCAATCCACTCCCAAAACTCAACCTGCCATTGAAAGCCCTATGAGCAGCAGAGAAGCACTGACAATAGTGTTTTGCCCGTTGTACGTAGGGTCGCTATGAGTCAAATACCAACTCGAGGGCAGCTAACAACAACATCCCTAAGTGAAGTAGAACTGGAGGAATCAAGAAAAGAGAAAGATGAAATGACTCTTGTTCTCTAAACTGTAAAGGCGATGGTCCAGCCCAGCACACGTCAGTCAAGCCAGGGGTAGAAACAGAAATTCCATGGTCACTAAACACCCACTGGGAACCCCACAACAGATGCATTGCAAGCTATTCAGCAACCTCATGTGATCAAGGTATAATGTGACCTGCCACATCTGAGCCCCAGTCCCAAGAGTGCCTCCTTTCCCAAACTGTCCCTTCCTCACATACACTCCCCAGCCACTACACTGCAGAGAAAAAAAAACAAAAAACAAAAAAAAACAATGGTGCCCAAGTAAGAGAATAGTGGGGAAGCCCTGAAATAAGCTAAAACTGGTGGAAAGGAAGAAACAGTCAATTGGAACAAGAAGCTCAAAGTGGTCACAGGGTAGTGGTTAAATACAGGCTCCAGATCCAGAATGCCTGGCTCAGCTTGGACATGGACGAGCTGTGTGACCTTAGACAAATGGCCTACCCTCTCTGGCCTCAGATTCCCCTTCTTCAAAAAGAGGAACACTAATTATGTCCTAGACCTCTCAGGAGAATCAAAGTGAATATTATACAGCATGTTAAAAAAAAAAAAAAAAGAATGTCTAGCACATGGGAGGTATTATATGAATATTTTTAAAGAAATAAAAACACTATAAAAAGGAAAACTTTCTGAACCATCTGAGAAAGAAATGGTCTACAGTTTTATTTTTGGACATGACAAAATCCGTAAAAATCACTAGTGATTAATATTTTCAGCTCCGATAATTTCGATTCCATACCTTTACAATATAAATAAAATCCTTTGGCAAAGGTACACAAAAACACTTGTTGCAGCATTGTATCTAAAAAGCAAATTACATGAAATGATCTAAGTATCTGATAACAAAATGGGGTAGATAACAAACAGGGGAAGAAACAGAAATTCCCTGGTCATTAAACACCCGCTGGGAACCCCACAAAAGATGCATTGCAAGCTATTCAGCAACCTCATGTGATCAAGGTATAAAAGCCATAATAGGAGTTTGTGAAAATATTAAAAATCACCTGATGAAGAATTTTTAAAGACATGGAAAATATTTATAATGTTAAATAATAAAAGATGCAAACTTAGATTTCACTTTCAGGTCTGAGACATGGCTGATATTAAATTAACCAGGTTGTACAAGATAGGGGATTTTTAAAAACTCTCATGTGAAAGTTTATGAGGTTTACTAGCAAGTTCTTTTTTATTTCAAACTATTTTTTATATATAGAAAAGAGCATTTGGTATTCCAGTGTGGTTTGTAACACATGTATATTTCTTCCATATTCAGGTTGGCATTCAGATAAATATCCATTCTATAAAACACATCATGTTAATCACAGTATGTTTCTTAAACTACTACTTTTTAAATGGTAGTTTTAAAATGGACAGTATCCTACTTGTTGCCATTAAATACAGAAACCAACTTTTCACTTTTTGAAAAATGGCTACATTTAAAAACAAAATTTCACAGCTTTTATTTTTAATGTTGAGTGCTATATCCGGGAAAAGCTCAAATAAATGTTCAACTTAAAAAAAAAAAAAAAAAAACCAGGTTGTACAAAATGGCTACAAGAGATAGATAAAATACAAAATAATAACTATTTGAAGGTGTGTCCAGTACAAGGTAGCTAGGACCTGAGGAACCAAGATCCTGGGGGCAAGGGAAGCAGAGTGAAATGAGCTGTATTTTACTACCTACTGTTTCCCTCAGGACATTTGACAATTTTACACAAGGAACATGGAGGCAAAACAGAAAAGAGCAAATTAAAGCTAACAAAGCCTTTCTCCCTCGACTGATAAGAGTTTTTTGTTTTGTTTTGTTTTTTCTTTTCTTTCTTTTTTTTCTCTTCTTTTTCTTTCTTTTCTTTTCTTTTTCTTTTCTTTTTTTTTTTTTTTTGTGACAAGATCTCACTGCATAGCCCTGGCTGGCCTGCTATGTAGATCAGGCAGAGCTCAAACTCTTGGCAATCCTCCTGCCTCGGCCTCAGGAGTGCTGAGATTACAGGTGTGCTCCACCATGTCCAGCTCTGGACTGAGAAGATTAGAAATTGGAGTTCACTGGTATGAAGACATTCAAGTTTGAGAGAAAAGGGAACGACACAGACATGAACCCAGTGTTCTGCAAACAAGTCCCTCTCAAATCATTTGTTGGCATCTAAGCTATGTGTGTGCAGAGCTTGAAACGAGGTGTCCAAGCATAAAGAAGCTGTAAAAACACTAAAGCATTAAGCAGAGATTTTGGTAATTTTACAGCAGTCAGACAAAACAGAGATTAGAACCTACCCAAGAAGGATCCTGATAAACATTCACCCTAAGGGTAAAGGGAAACAGAAATAGACTAGCCTTACCTGAATTCAAGTGATACAACATCCTGAACCTCTACATTTTCCATATAAAATGGTAGCATTCAGTAGGGCACAGGGTGCATGCCTGTAATCCTAGAGCCTTAGGTGGCAGAGGCAGGACAGTCACAAGTCCGAGGCCACAGGCAACCTGTATAATTTAGCAAGACCTTGTCTAAAAGTAAAAAGTAAAAAATAGGCTGGAACTCAGTGGTAGAGCTCTTGCAAAGCATGGGACCCTGGGTTCAACCAATCAGTGCCACACATTAAAAAAAGTGTCTAGCATTCAAACAAAAACTATCAGACATGTCATGAAATATGACCAAGACAAAAATATAACCAATAAAAACAAGTTTCAAAGGACTTCCAAAAATTGTAGCTACCAGACAGAACTTTAAAAGAACAATGATTAGTATGCTCAAGAAGATAAAGAAAACACTATACAATTTCAACAAAGAACTGGAATCTAAAAATAATAAAAATAGTAATTTTAAACAGAATTCTTATAACTGAAATACAGTAACTAAAATTAAGAATTGAACAGATGGGTTTGACAGCAAAAAAGAACAATAGAAAAAAATGACTAGTGACTTGAAAGATAGGCCAGTAGAAAATATTCATATTGAAACAGAGAATACACAGAAATGAGTTTTCAGAGTCTTGTGAAATACCATGAAAGTGTCTAATATATGTGTAGGATTCTGAGAAGGGAAAAAGAAAAATAATGGGGCAAAGGGAATATTTGAAAAGAACTCCCCAGGGCTTTTCTAAAACAAACCCAAAATCTTAAGCCATGATTTCTAGAAGCTCTCCCAATTCCATGAAAAATATATACTAAGAGAAGCTCATCTATAACATCATAGTAAATTTGTTATACGTTTTTAAGACACCAAAGAGAATAAAGATATGCTACCTTCAGGGAGCTTTTTGGTGTACGATTCCATCAGATCTCAGAAGCTAAGCAGGGTCAGGCCTGATTAGTACTTGAATGAGAGACCACCTGGGAACACCAGGTACTGTAGGTTTGGGAAAAGGACCCGGCAACCCACTCCCAAAAATCAATCAGCCATTGAAAACCCTATGAATAGCAGAGCACTAACAATACTGTTTTGCCTGTTGTATGTAAGGTCATTATGAGCCAGATACCAACTCAATGGCACCTAACAACAACAACAACAACCCTCAGGAAAGGACAGTAACCTTGACACACCACTTTTGTTTTTCCCTAACACTGAGGTGCTGAACTCAGGGCCTTGAGCAGGCTAGGCAAATGCTCTACCACTTAGCTGCACTCCTAGCTCTTTTTGTTTGTGTTTGTTGTACTTGGGGGTTGAACAAAAGGCCTCATGCATACTTTGTCCTACTGGGCTGCAACCCCAGCCCTTTGAGTGAGTGAGTGAGTGTGTGTGTGTGTGTGTGTGTGTGTGTGTGTGTGTGTGTGTGTGTGTGTTTCTTTTCTTTTTTTCTGAGTCAGGGTCTTGCTAAGTTATACAGGCTGCCTCTGGCCTCAAACTTGCAATCCTCCTGCCTCTGCCTCCCAAGTTGCTGGGCTCACAGGCATGTGTCACTGAGCCTACCTTTTTGTTGTTGTTGTTGTTGTTTTTATTTGTTTTGAGACAAGGTCTCATCATGTAGCTGATGCTGGCCTAAACTCATGATTCCCCTGCCTCAGCCTCCAGAAAGCTGGAATTATAGGTGTTCATCACCATGCCAAACTGACAGGTGACTTTTTAACAGAAATGAATTATCTAGAAGAAACAGAATCACATCTAAAAAGGATTGAAAGAAAATAAGACAGCTGGAATTCTATACCCAGTGAAAATATCCTCCAAACATGAAGGTGAATAAAAGACATTTTCAGACAATATCAAGAGAACTGTGACACCAGCAGACATCCTCAGCCTCTCTCTTTTTCTCTCTCTCTTTCTCCCCCGCCCCCCTGTCTGTCTGTCTATCTGTCTGCCCCCCCCCTCTCTCTCTTTCTCTCTCTCTCTCTCTCTCTCTCTCTCTCTCTCTCACACACACACACACACACACACACAGAGGATGTTCTTCAGACAGGAGGAAATTAACCTGAGAAAGAAATATGCTTATACAGGAAGAAATGAAGAACATCAAAAAGATTAGTACATAGATGAATCTAAATTATCATCAACTGTTTAGAACAATCTATTGATACATAGGGAGACAATGGAAATATACAATAAGACTTCAAAAAATATAAAAGAGGTAAAAGGAATCTAAGCATTGTGAGTAACTTGCATTATCCAGAAAATGGTTAAAATATTAACTAGGGAGGGCTCTATAAAAAAAGATAGAAAACCTAATACACACAAAGCATTCAATTATGCAAAGATAGATGTATTAAAAATATACTAAAAAGAAAGTCAAGTACTGTGGTACATGCCTGTAATCCCAATGACTTGAGAGGCTGAGGCATGGCAGGGCGTAGTGGTTCATGCCTATAATCTCAGTAACTTGGGAGGCAAGGCAGGAGGATCACAAGTTCAAGACCAGGGGCAGCCTGTGTAACTTAGTGAGACCTTGTCTCAAAATAAAAAGTGAAAAAATGGGCTGGGGGGCTCAGTGGTACAACACCTGAAAAGCTGCCAGGCCCTGGACTCAACACTCTAGCAATGAAAAGAGAGAGAGAGAGAGAGAAAGAGAGAGAGAGAGAGAGGCTGAGGCAGGAGAATCAAAAGTTTGAGGCCAGAGGAAGCCTGCGCAATTTAGCAAGACCTGTCTCAAAATATAAAATAAAAAAGAGGTATGGGGTACAGCTCAAGGGTAGAGCAGCTGCCCAGCATGTGTGAGGATCTGTATTCATTTCCCAGTACTGCAAATACACACACATTTTCCCAGTACTGCAAGTACACACACACATTTTCCCAGTACTGCAAACACACACACACACACGCGCGCGCGCGCGCACGTGTGTGTGTGTGTGTGTGTGTGTGTGTGTGTACACTAGAAGGGAATATGTCATTTTTTATTACAGAGGGTCTCTCCAGATGATGGAATGATGACTGGTTTTCATTTTTTTCTTCTTTTATTTTTATTTTAAGCTACTGAGGGGCTAAACCCAGGGCCTTGCACATACTTTGCAAGCCCCCTACCACTGAGATATACTCCCAGCCCTTTTTTTATTTTTTATTTTGAGATAGGATCTCACTAAGTTACTCAGGCTCCCTCTGGCCCCGAACACATGTTCTTCCTGTCTCAGCCTCCCTGAGTCACTGGGATTACAGATGTGCGCCATCACACCCAGCTCATTTTTTTTATACTCTAGCATTTTCAGTAGAAATTTTTCCTCAATATTTTGTTTTATATTAAATTAATACAGTATTTTTCTATGCTTGCAAGAAGGGATGGTTGCCTTTATTTTCTCATAAAATTCAAGAGAACAAATTCCTTGAATAATGGCCTGAGACCCTACAATTCCTCATCTAGTTATTAGCAACATTAATTCCTATGAGTCAAGAGTGATGTTGGACTGGGCAAGGTGGTACACGCCTGTAATCCCAGTCTGTGTAACATAGTGAGACCCAATCTCAAGATAAAAAATTTTAAAGGGGCAGGAGGGTACATCTCAGTGGTAGATCGCTTGCAAAGTATGTGCAATGCTCTGAGTTCAACCCCCAAATACTGAAAAAAAAATGTTGTTGGTCTGCCAAAACAGAGTAGATACTGGGCACAGCCTGTACCCTGGCCACAGAAGGACTGCTCCACATGCATATTTGGTGAAAGACAAGCAGTAGTCCTTAACTCTTCTTTCCACAAGCATGAGGAAATTCTAATTCACCAGAAATGACCACCTTTGATAATAATCCAAGTCATTTGCACAGTTTTTCCACAAAAGAACTCCAAAGATCTTGTTAATTAACAAGTAGCAGTCATCATGCAAGGGATATTTATACTCCTCCCTGCAACAAGAAAACACTGAGGCCCCCCAAAAGACAATGTGTTTTGTTTAGAGGACAATCACATTTCTTTAAAAAGGGTAGTATTAAGGCCGATGAAGTTAAGTGGGTATTCTCATATGCTAGTGATACAACTGAAAGTTAATACAAACTTTCTAAAGAACAATTTAGCTGGGATTTAGCTCAGTGGGTAGAGTGCTGCGCTGCAGTCTCTGAGGCCCCAAGTTCAATTCCCAGCACCGCAAAAATGGGAGAAGGGTCTGGCAATCCACTCCCAAGGCAATCCCGAAGCACTCAGCCATTGAAAACCCTATGAGGGTCGTACCGACTCGACGGCACCTAATAACAAAGAACAATTAGAAATATGATCAAGAGCGCCTTAAAAATATCCATACTTTTGACATAATACTCTTCTTTCTAGGACTTTATCCTACAAAAGTAATCTGCAATGTACTCAAATTCTTATGTACAAGGATGTTCATCAAAGCATTGTTTACCATAGTTAAGAAGGGAAATATCACGTGCATTGATTGCCCTTACAGCAAAATCGGGATGTACACGTATAGATAGATATACTCACATAAAAGACATGCAAGTAGAAAGGAGACCATAGTGGGAAGGAAGGTCATGACAAGGTAAGGGGGATGTGAACATGTGCAATGTACAATGAAACCCATGTACTGAAATGTCATGAGACCCATTAAGTTGTATGTTAAAAATCACTAATAAAATACAATAATATGTAACATTCATAATGTATAAGTAAGTCAAACCATCACACTGTCCATTGTAACATATACAATTTTTATCTATCAATTACACGTTAAGCTGGCGGGAATAAAACAAATAATAAGTAATAAGAGATTTTTAAAAGTGATAAATAACCTATAATTCCAATGATAGGAGCTAATTAAATAAACTAATGGATCCAGTGCCCAGTACATAGTAGGTGCTCCATAAATATTTGTTAAACATAGAATCCATATGAGAGGAAATTAAGTATTTTTTAAAAATTCCTAAAGAAAGTTTAATGAACAAGATATTAAATCACATTCAAAATAATTCCAAGTCTATTTTTAAAGCAAAGCTAATATTTATTAACTTACTATCTGTGAGGCACGGCCCCAAATGTTTTACAAGTATTATCTCAATTCATCTCACCCAGCCCTATAGGTCACTGTTATTTCCAGTGAGTGAAGGATCCTGGATTCAAGCCTGGGATGTAGCTCAGTGGCAGAGCACTTGCCTAGCATAGGTACGGACCTGGGTTTGATCCCCAGCACTGGAGAAAGGAAAAAAAAAAAAAAAAAAGACACTGGATTCATATCTAGACAGTCTGACTCCAGAGATCAAAGACAATTGTTATTTTCTGCCTTATCCCTGGCAATATTTTCCAAATTCTCTTTCATCACATAGAATTTACAGTCTCTCTCTACCAAAAAAAGCTTTATAAGCTAGTTTGATTTACCATTTAGATAATGAGTGAAAAAAATTCTTAATGAAGCTTTGAATTGTGTCTTCTCTGCCCTTAAAAATTAGGAAACCATCATGTAAATCTGAATTATGACATTTTGACCAGGGAAGGCAGATGGCTCAAGGGCCTGATCAGAGACTGTAGTGCCCAAGATTGTCCTTTCACAAGAGTATTATCACCATTTGACTTACAAGGTGCTCATTTCACACACATTCTGCTGCCAATTAATCTCCCCAATAACCCTTCCAAGTCGATGTGACCATCTCAGGAAAAATGGAAGCTTAGGAAAATAAATCAACATTTCCCAAAGTCATCTAGGGCACTCCAGCTGTGATTGAAGGTCCTCCCACCTCCAGCCCACCCACCAAAGATTCCCCTAAATCATGCAGACCAATCAGGGCAGACCCAAGAGCACCATCAAGCTCAAACACTTCTGGAAGGTAACAAGAGAACTCTGTGACCCCCCACACACATCGCGCCCAAAGCCCAGGTCCACCCCGGGAGCCAATGCTCACAAAGCCACACCCCTTTAGAAACTGATTATTAAAAAAAGAAGATAGAAAGAAAAAGAAAATGTGCAGAAGAGGAGAAACCATAGCTTTATAGTTTTCAAAGCATTTTTGTGTCTTTTATCTCATTTTACTCTCAAAATAAACCTTTCAGTCAGGAAAGCAAAGATGATAAGGCAAATGGAGCCCTGAGATTTATGCACCAGAGTGCCAATGTGGCTTCCCTTCCTTCATCTTAGAACAGCCATATTTCTGAACAATACTTTCAGGGCACATTGACTAGTAAGGCTAGTGGGAAGCAGGATAAGGAAGTGGGGAAAGCACCTGTTTTTACAAGCACCAGGTGTGGGTTCTTGGGTTTGAATCTCTGCCCTGTACTTAACAGCCATGTGACCTTGGTGCTGACATTTTCTCACCAGTGTGACAAGGATAATAATGCCTTCCTCATGTGGATGCTTGGAGGGCTAAATGAGGAAATTACTAAGTGCATGTGCACTTAGTAGGTAGCAGTAACCTTTTGAAATGTGTCCTGTCCCTGAATGTGTGCAACATGGGGTTGCCATGGCCAGGGCACACTGTCTCACCTTCCTGAAGAAAAGAACCAGCTTGTCCTAATGCAGTCTCTAAGTTCTGGCCTCCTGGTTCCTCTTTAACTACTGCAAAGAGATCACTAGATTAATCTCAGTTACTTCCCAGACTCCTTTTCAAAACTCTGTACAACCTTTTCAATTCAAGCCCCCAAAAGTGCCCTCAGAGAAAGGCCCAGCCTAGGTTGAAGAAGGGAGATGGTAGAAAGCCCAGCCCTGCGTTGTGGACCACTACCCAGATGTGATCTGAAGAGCTCAGATCTGGGCCAACAGCATGAGACACATCCTGAAAGGAAACAAGGACAAACACAAGATAGGACCAGGGGGGAAGGAGGACCTCCTGACCACGGCGTAGAGTGAGAAAGGACTGGGGTCCATGGCGAGGGAAAGGGATAAAGGGATACAGAAGAGAAAGGGGGTCCCTTCAGCAGTGCCCCTCAGAAATGGAAAAGAGCCTCCACAACAGGGAAAGAAGCAGCTGGAGGCCAGGCCTTAAGATGGCAATGCTGCTCCTTTGACATCCCTGGCACAGTCAAGCTCTGAGCCTTGTGCCATCCCTTGGCCTCCAAGCTCATGGCCCACTGCAGTTCCAATCAGGACTGTCCCCTCAAAGGCCCACATGTTAAAGCTCTGCTCCCCAGAGTAGTGCTGGGGGTATGTGGAACTTTAAGGGGGGACCTAGTGAGTGGTCTCTGGGTATTGGGGGCATGCCCTGAATGGGTATAGTGGGACTTTGGCTCCTTCTTCTTCCTCTTTTGCCTCCTGCTGTGAAGCGAGTGGTTTTGTTTCACATCCACCCTGCCACGATATGCTGCCTAACTTCTCGTTGTTAGATGCTGTCGAGTTGTGTCCAACTCATAGCAAACCTCATAGAGTTTTTAGTGGCTGATTGTTTTGAGATTGTTCTCAGGATTGGCTGACACTTCCTTCTCTCATTTTTTTGCAGTGCTGGGGACTGAACCTGAGGCCTCAGAGAGCACAGAGTGGCACTCTACCAACTGAGCTAAACCCCAGCCCCTCTGCTACCTAACTACAGACCCAAAAAACAACTCCACCAATTAATCATGGGCTGGACCCTCCAAAACAGTGAGCCAAAATAAACCTTCACAAGTTAATCACCTCAGGCACTTATTATAGTGATGGAAAGCTGACTAACAAGCCCTCTGGCCTGTTCTCCATAACTCTCAGTGTCTTCTAATACACATATTCAACTTGGCCTCATTCCCCTACACATACCTCTCCTCACTCCAAACCCTTCGGTGACTCCCATACTGCCCCCACAACATGGCACCAGGCCCTCACTGCCCAATCCCTGCTTGCTATCATTTAGAGTTCAGTTGTGCCAGGCCCCAGGCTGGGTGCTGGGGACACTAAGCAAGACATAGCTCATGCCCTCAAGAAGCTGGGAGTCCTGTGGGGGAGACAGACACATGAGATCACTGCAATCCAGATGCATAGCAGAGTGGAAGCTCAGCTGGACCTTTAGCAAAGGCCTCTGGAGAAGGTGGAGGAAAGCAAGCAAGGCGAGAAGGAGAAAATGTACCAGGCAGAAGAAACTGCTAAATCCTAGAGCATCCTAGAGCATCCCTAGCCAGCAGGACTTTCTGCACTAGGGGAAATGTTCTGTTTCTCCACTGCCCAAATAGGATACCTACATGTAGCTCCTGTGTACTTGATGTGTGGCTAGTATAAATAGAAAATTGAATTTTAAATTTTATTCAGCTTTTAATTAGTTTAAAATCAAATAGCCATGCAGAGCTAGTGGCTACTGTTTGAGGTGACACAGCTGCAGAACATTAAACTACAGGTGATAGAAAATGAAGATATACCAAATGTTCCCCAAAGTTCGTATGTTGAAATTTTAACCCTCCATATGATGGTATTAGGAAGTGAGGCTTTTGAGGGGTGATTAGGTCACTAAGGTAAGATCTCATGAACAGGATTCTTCTTGCCTTTATAAAAGAAACCCCAAAGAACTGCCTTGCTTATTCCACTACATGAAGACCCAGAGAAAAGACAGCCGTCCATGAACCTGGAAGCAGGCCCTCACCACATACCAAGCCAACCCACACCTTGTTCTTGGACTCCCTAGTCTCCAGAATGGTAAGAATAAATGTTTGTTGTTTGAGATACTCAGTCTATGGCATTTTTGTCATAGCAGCCCGAAACGAGTAAGACAGATGGGTAAGCTTTGAAGTTACACATGATGCTTCTAGAAGGCCAGACTCTATGGATTCCATACTCACCATGCAATCTGATATTGCCTTCCCCTTTGTCTACCCAGCAAAACCCACCGGCCTCACACAACTCCATTCATGTACTGCCTGTGGGAAGGTGTCCCCAGCTGCTCTAGACAATGCTTCCCACTTACTACTTCTGACATGTTGTCTTTTTCCAGGTAGATATTTCTGTGATCACCTGAAAATCCTCCACTAGACCCAGGGATTCTTCTATTATTTGCCCAGGTATTTCTAGCCACTGGCACAATCCTAGCACATAGCTGCTATTGGTGTTCGGTGCTGTTGAGCTGGGTCTGACTCACAGCAACCCTCATAGGGTTTTCAATGGCAGATTGTTTCAGGATTGCTTTGGGAGTCAATTGCCACATCCTTCCTCCAGTTTTGCAGTGCTAGGGCTCGAACCCAGGACCTCTGAGAGTACAGAGCATCGTTCTACCAACTGAGCCAAACCCCAGGCCCCTAGTACATGGTAGAGACTCAATAAATAGCTTGATGATCAAGTAGTCAGCACAGTCACCACAGCCTGGCAGGGATGGGGTAGAGGACTTGTCTCTTCTGAGAAGAATGTGTCACCCTAACCTAGATCCTCCTTCGACTGACAGATCACTCCAGAAGCTGGGGCGATATCCTCTTAAATATCCCCGACACTGTACCCATAATTGTCAACTGCAGGCTTCATGAGTATTTCTAGTTACTGTACTAGGTTCTTAGAATCTAGAGGACTATACAGAGCAAGCAACTAGTCAAATTTTAAAGGCAACATAACCTAATGACTAGGAACTAGTCATTGGGGTTAGTCCTGGATCCACAACTTGATACCTGCATGTCCTTAATCACATTTCTGCAATACCCTGAGCTCAGTTTCCCCAAGCACAGAGGGGGCATCACATCTGCCTCTTACAATGACACAGTGATACAAGGCCAGGCACAATAGTAGCTAGCACTGTTAAAGTGATTGGGACCCCTAATTTGGACACTCCAGGGCATAGGCAAATTCCTAAGCCACTCCCTATACAAACTCTTCTCCATATTCTTAAGGATACAGGGATATAATCCAATCTCTGACTCATAAAGTGTTGCCAAAATTCTCCTCTAGTTCCCAGGAGAAATTTTATTTTAATTCCCTCTAACTTTAAAAATTACACAGTCCTTTACTGCGTTTTAGGGTGGCAGGGGTGAGGAAGGAAGCCACAAAATCCCACAAGCAGCTTTTAAAAGGTTACAAACCGATTGGAGAAAGAAAAGCAAAGGCAGCTGGAGGGGGTGCGCAGGGGGAATGGAGACAATCCCCTGAGTTTCTGCTATTATTGAATACCCCAACTCTCAAAGCAGCCTGGCCGCCCCCTCCTCCACGTGGGCTGAGCTCTGTTAATGAGAAAGTGGAGCTCTGCCTACATTACCACAATAATGATTTCCCTGTTGCATTTTTACATGCCTGCTGCTTTATCATAGCAGAAGTAGACATACATTTTCAATAAATCCCTTCTCTCTTTGCCCCTCCCCAACTCAAGCTCTCCCCGGAAATGCTGCTCCCTGGGCACCCTCCCCCTATGCAATCCCAAGCCTGGAGCACAATGAGTTCCACTAATCAAAACAGAAAGAAAAAGAAAAATGGAAAAATCACAGCTGCTGAAAAACAGCATTCGCTACAAGTCAAAGCCCTCCACATTTTTCTGCACACAGCATTTACTTCTTCAAGGACACATCACCCCTCCCCTATCAGAAATCTCACATAGAGTTGCTCAAAGGGGAAGAAGGAGGGGGGTGGGTGAAGAAATCTAATATTCCCTCTCTTTCCTATTTTGACTAAGCCAGCACAGACAGAAATATAGATAAGGCCTCGAATAACTGATTTAACAAAATGTCATTTATTAAAAGAGATGGGGGATGGGACGGTATTTGCACTCAAGAGCTCAGTTAAACCACCCTGGCTGGAGGCTGTAAGGCTACAGTAAGGCAAGCTGGAAGGAAATATTTCTTGTGTCTGGTCTCCTTCAGCGGCTGCAAGGACTGGGCCTGGTAGCAGAGAGGCCTGGATTTCTCCCTCCAACATGAACCAATGGGGTGAAAACCAGAAACCAAACAAAAACACAAAATTGGGAGGGTGAAACACCCCAGCTGATTCTTATATAAGGAAGCATTTCTACCGCACTCACCAGTGTCATGCTGTGTGCTAGAAGTTAAGGGTACAAAGCTGAGAGGTGACCCAGTTTTGCCCTTCCCAAGCTCCCAGCCCAGAAGGGGTGAAAGTGGTAAGTCCGCCAAGGACAGTCCAATAAAACCAATGAGCCATGGGGCCCAGGGTCCTCTGCCTCCAGCCCACCCCACAGTCCTGGCCCAGGACCAGGCCCAAAGAGCCATCAAGAAAAATATAAGGAATGAATGTCTATAAGGCAAAAATCCTTTGAATTCCATACTAGCTGGTAAAGAAGCTCAGATTCTTTAAAAGGAAAGAGCCCTCTAAATGTGTTCACCTACTGTGGCTCCCCCTGAAAACCCCTGGCTTGCAGGTGTCCACCCAATGAAAAAAGAAAAGTGAACCAGTTGTCATGGTTCAGAATCAGCCTCATCATTCCTACCCTTGGGTTGCATTTTAAGGGAGTTTGGTGACAGCAACAGGGGCACTCAAATGAAACTCCTATTCAGCTTCCTCGGACATCAACTCTTTTTCTTTTCCTTTCCAAAAAAATCTCTCAAAGATTGAGGTTGTTCCCCAGACACCAAGAGGGGCCCTTAGAGACGTCTCCGATATGACAAAGTTCCCTAGGGGTCCTCCGGAGGGCTTCTTTCCAAGGTAGCAAACTGTCCAGGGCCCTATAATGTCCAAAGGTAGAGTCTCAAGGCCAGAGGTCGTAGCATCAAGAAGTGACCTCTGGACGGCCCAGGTACCTTCACTGAGGGAATCAGGAGAAGGCACAGAGATGACAGAATGAGACTGATTGAGGGAGAAGAGCTGCCTGATGGTCACAGGCAAGTCTTGGCCTTAACTATGGGGCAGCCAGAAAGTTGTGTGCTCCAGAACAAGGGAGACAGAGCTTCCAAGTTGTTAAGAATTGTAATGCTCAAAACATGCTTAAATCATCTGAATATTTCCAACTTAGGTCTTTGGAGTGGTATGCCAAAAATACCCAGATCATCATCTTGGTTTCATGATCTTTCAAATATATTCTCTACCATGTTATTATCAAACTATATGTTGTTTGTTGTTGTTAGGTGCTGTGGAGTCAGGTCCAACTCATAGTGACCCTATGTACAACAGACAAAACACTACTCAAAACTGTGCCATGCCCAGCACTACTGTCAGTGCTTCTTTGCTATTCACAGGGCTTTCAATGGCAGATTGGTTTTGGGAGTGGGCTGCCAGATCCTTCTCCCAAGCCTACAACACTCAGTATTCCTGGCAGTTTCTGATCTAAGTACTAACCAGGCCTGACCCTACTTAGCTTCTGAGATCTGATGGGATTGGATGTCATAGTGATATGGCTGCAGGCATGGAACTATATAGCATTACCTATTTGAGAATGTACAAAATTTGGAGACCACTCAAATTCTGGCATTAAAACAAGGTTTTGGATGCTGGCTAAACATGTGACTCTGGGTTAGTCCCTTATTTCTTTTCACCCAATTCTTAGCTGTTAAGTGAGAATCTGTATACTTGCTACAGTTGTTGAAAAACATAAATAAGACATTCCAAAGAGCCTTCAGAACTATAACATACTTCTTGTTGTTGGGTGCCATCAAGTCGGTGTCCGACCCACAGCGACCCTACGTCCAACAGGCGGAACATTATTGTCAGTGCTTCTCTGCTATTCGTAGGATTTTCAATGGCGGATTGCTTTTTTGGCAGTGGGTTGCTGGGTCCTTCTCCCAAGCCTACAGTATCTGGCATTCCCAGGCGGTCTCCCATCCAAGTACTAACCAGGCCCGACCCTGCTTAGCTTCTGAGATCTGACGGATCAGAAGCCACAGTGCTACAGACGCAGGCATAACATACTAGGTGAACGCTATTTCAACAGTGGCATCTATTTCTTCTCTCTCTCTCTCTGATTTTTCTTTGATTATATTCCCCTGTGTACCAAATCAAGCTGATATTGATGCCACTGATGTTTCAAAACTGACAACAAGTGTTTATTATACAAATACAAGAAGTCTCACTCACGGGTGTGACAAAATCTCATTCAATGTTGAATCCAGGTAATGAGAACAAGAGAGTTCATCATACCAGTCTATCTGCTTTTGTGCATGGCTAAAGGTTTTCATTATGAAAATAATTTTAAAATAAATAAATCAAGCCCAACCCCATTGGGCAGAAGACAAGGGTTCAATTAGTGAAACTCACCGGAAATGTGTTTTCAACATTCAAGATACACATAAACATTACAAGAAAACAAACAAAAAGCAACACAAGCACTGTATTTTTTTTTTTTAAACTGGAAATTACTTTCCAGCATCCACTGTTAAGACTAAGGGCTACTGACTGTTTTTAGGTTGACTTAGCTTTATAGCGCCATCTTCATTGGCAAAATGAACTGTGAATTTGAATGCAGACTGCTGAAACCTGGGGACCACAGGAGGGTTTCTTGGATAAGTTCAAGGTTCCTGTACCCCACTTCACAGGGCTTTTTGGGGAGCAAACCAGATTTGCTTGGTCCATTGGATGGACAGTCTCATATTCTGAATATGGAATCAGAGTTTGAAACTATCATGACTGGCATTTCTTAGCCAGCATTTCTAATGCCAGCCTTTAGACAGTAAGAGCAGTTTTACTAAAGGGATTGCAGAGAACTAGAAAACCCCAAATAGAAAGTGACTAAAATGAGAGAATAACAGTGGGAGAGGACATGACTAACAATTTTAGGAGAGGCTTTGGGAGGTTAAGGGAAGTGTTTCAGTGATTGCCAGATTTTATATATGAAAGGGAGATCAGCTGAAGATCAAATCACCTCGTTGCTGCCTATGTGTGATGCCTTTTACAGTTTACATAGCACTTTCCGTACATTATCTGATTCTACCTCATACAACTCTAAGGAGGGGCGGCAACAGATGGTACAGATGCCAGACAAGCGTGGAGGCTGACTTGTCCAGAGCCTTACTGCAGAGCTAGACCTCAACCCAGATATTCCGACTCTCTCCTCACCCACCTCCCCACCAGCCATGCCCACTCCACTGCTGAAAGCCACTAAGGCCCAACTGGAGGTCACTAAGGCTGGCACAGCCTGTGAGATATTTTTGTGAAAGGCAGCTGGAATGAGAGGCAGCTATTGGCCAGAGTGTTGTTGTTGTTGTTGTTGTTGTTGTTGTTTTTAGCTTCTTGCTCAAAACATATGACACAGTCCCCCCTTCCCCCAATTTTTGAACAGGGCTGAAAAATCACATTAGTCTTTTTCCAATCATGGTTTGCAAATAAGTCTAATGTGAGTCCCAAATTACTTTAACTGAAGATTCTTTTCCCCAAGCAAAGGAATCTGCTCTTTCCTCTGTGTGGCTCAGTAATGCAGTCAAATGTTCAGAAAATGCAGTAGAATTTCTGATGCAATCTTAACCCTTGAAGTTTCTGGCTGGTGTCAAGCCTTGAACCTAAACCCCTTCCCAAGGACAGTACAGCCTCAGCCTGGGGACACAGAGCATCTTGGCCCTCCACAGGGCTCCCCTGTCTTGTCTGCCTGCTCACTGGCATTTGACTCGTCTAGGCTGTTCTCTCTGGGGAGGATGGAGACAGTGTCCCACCCCCAGTGAAGGCCAGATAGATCCTTCCCTCAGACCTTCCCCACAGCTTTCCTCAACTGGCCCAACCCATGTCTCTTGACCAATCACCCTCTCTCCACTGATCTTTCCCACAAGTACACAAGTATACCACCTCCCTCCAAACAACCTTTTCCTTTACAGCTCCTTATCCATTTCTCTGCCCACCATCATCATGGTTAAATTTTCCTAAGAAGCTAACTACACATGCCATTGGAAGTTCCTCTCACCTCACATCCCCCATCCAACCCTCTCCAAACTTGGTCCTACCCAGTCCTCACTCCACTGAAGCTGTTCTTCCCAAAGTCACCAACAGATTCCATTTTGCCAATTCTAATGGTGTCTTTTCTGGTCTCATTCACTTCACAAAATATTTAATACATACACACTTCTCTGTACAGGCTTCTCATCCAGTCTCCTAGATTTAGATACCATCTCCATGCTGATGGCTTCTGTATTTTTATCTCTTGCCTGGCTGCTCAGCTCCTTTGGTTTTTAGCCATTATATCAGACTATGCATTCATATCTCTACTTTGGGTCTAACAGCCATCTCAACTTCTTGTTATTGTTGCTGTTGTTGTTGTTAGGTGCAGTCAAGTCAAGTCTGACTCATAGTGACCCTACGTCCAACAGAATGAAACACTTCCCAACACTATACCATGCACACGATCTTTTTTATGTTTAAGCCCATTGTTGCAGCTACTGTGTCAATCCATCTAGTTGAGGGTCTTCCTTCTATTCGCTGACCCACCTTAGTGATGCCCAAATGGAAATATCTTTTTTGTGTGTGTGTGGTACTTGGGGTTTGAACCCAAGGCCTCACAAATACTTTGCAAATATCTACCACTGGGCTTCACCCTTAGTCAATTTTTTATTTTTTATCTTGACACAGGGTCGCCCTAAATTATGCCGACTGCCTCTGGCCTCGAACCTGTGATCCTCCTGCCTCTGTCTCCTGAATTGTTGGGATTATAGGTGTGTGCCACCACACCTAGCCTCCAAATGGAAATATGTTTGTGCTCCATTCCCTTGCCCAGTCTTCCCCCAACTCAGCAAACAATACCACCACCTACCCAACTGCTCAAGCCAGAAACCTGAGTTATCCTATACTCCTTTCCCCCACCACCAATCAAAGCCAACAGCAAGCCCTGCCCATTAGACCCACAATGTACATCTCACACCCACCTGCTCCTCTCCCAGCATCTATGTCACCTCCTCACTTCACCCGCTCCAACTGCTTCTTTACTGTGCCCCCCAACTCCACACCTGCCCTGCTTCCCTCTCTTCTCTACCAATAAAATCTCCTTTAAACATGATTAGGGCATATCACTTCCTACTCCAAACTTTCAATGGGTTCTCACTTTAAACTTTTTCAAGGCTCATAGAGTTCTACATGATCGTCTCGTGCCTCCCCTACTCCCTCCCATTTGCCCATGTGCCTATTTGAGCTCCCCCAAAAGCCAATGTCATCTCCCACAGGCCTCCTCTGTCTGGCGTGCTGTCTCCTCCCTCTGCCACTCCTCAGAGGGGCTGTTCCAGGCTCCTCTGTCCAGGTCAGCACGCCTTGTGGTTTCATCAGAATCTTTATCACAATTTATAACATATATTTCTTTCTGAGCCTGCCTCAGCACTGTAAGTAAGGGAGGAAGTATGGGTAAAGGGAGATGATTATGTCTCTTAATTATCAATAGATTCCCAGATTTGTAACACACTACCTGGCAAATAGTAGGTGCTCAATAAGTAGCTGGTAATGTATGAATGAATAAACCAGGACTTCTTATAGCATGAAAATAATTGCTACCTCATTCTGTGAACCCAGAATTATCACTGTGGTTTAAGCACAAAGGTTATTTTTCTCTTCCTAAACTAATAGCCCAATAGTTCAACATATCCCATTCCATTCCCAGCTTACTGTCTTCTAGGAGGAAAAAACCAGAATCATCTATTTCCTCAGTCCAAATTACTAAATTCAAATTACTGTAAGCAGCTACTTTGAGAACTTGAAATTCTTAAAAATACCACTGAGGCTTCTTGTTGTGTCTATTCTTTAACTCAGAAGAAAAGACTAAGAGAGCCATGGGGCAACTCATTATTATGAAGACTATATTACTTACTAAAAATGCCATAGCACCTTTGTCCAAAGAGCATGTCAGTAACTGCAATCTAGTTGTCTTAATCCTTCATCCAGCAAAAATTAAAAACAAACTAACAATAACAACAACAAAAAACTATGTTTTATTTTCTCCTTTATCTCATTGGTTCCCCTCCAACACGCAAATCCAGCAGTATCATTAATCCACAAGATCCTAGCAGATTCCAATCCTCTTTCTGCTCAGGCATACAGTTTTATGATGTCAGAAATAAAATGAGCTGAATTCAACTGCCCTTGGAGCAGGACATTCAACAACCACTTGTACAGCTTGTAGTAGGAGGCATTTTTCTGGGTCTTTACTTTTTGTGTCCACCTTCAAAGTCAATGGTAACATCCACAAATTTTCCTGAAAAACGCCTGTGATGAAATATAGGGTACCCTGGAAGTGACTACTACAATATCAGTACTAAGAACTCTATCACAACTATTAAGCTAAATCCCAATTATTCACAAGTGAATTCTCCACAGCAAGTGGGCAAGACCACACTGTGCTTTCGGGTCCCCTTTTCCAAAAAGTTGCCTGCTACTTGGGAATAACAACTCAATTAACCTCAGACTTGACCAAGCACTAGACCAGTAAGCCAGCTGGCTGGAGAGGAAACTTCTAAGATGAACGGAAATTATTACATGCCCCTTTCTCTATTAGTACATATAACTGGGAGTTTTTTATTTAAGATAGTGGAAGACTTATATAAAGAATTTCTTGCATTTGATGGTCAAGACTATTAGGCTGCTCAAGAGCCTTTTTGGAATGCCAAGGTATAAATCCACTTTCTCCATGAAAAGACAAAAACAGAAGTTAACCAACTCACTCAGGTCCATGAAGCAATTTGGCCGTTGGCCCAGGAAGACACTGTTGAGACCTCTGGGACCTCACTCCACAGGACAATTTCAGAGCCAGCAGGGAACTCAGGCATCCAACCACGAATTTTTAAAATAAAAACCCCAAAGCCTAGAAATCGCTACAAAATGGTACTGTCCCTATTTTTCTTCCAGGGACAGTCTGCCTCCCCCCAACTGAGAATGCCTTGAGCATCGAACTATCTTAAAAGTTCTTTGTCACTTTGTGATCACTGTAAACCTCCTCCAGCTGCTGAATGCAAGACAATTTTAACACTTTTCTGGCTAATAACTTTATGGAGAATCCGTATATATTTTTCCCAAAACCAATGGTTATTATGACCAATCTATCCATCAAAGGAGGAAGAAAATTATAAGCTTTGTTTTTGCGACAACACATTTTATTATATAAGCAGCAAAGAACACTACAATCTGTCCCCTCTCTAAATTTAAGATCCTAAGTCAACAGAAACCACAGGCCCAAGTGGGTTAAAGGAGGCAAAACTGAGCATTTTCTACACAGTTCACAGAATAGCTGTTTTCACAGCAAGTTCACATAAACGCTATGTGATATTAACACATGCCTGCTATGTGGAAGCTGCTTACCAAGCTGTGAAAAGACCCATGTTCACTATAGAACCTGCAAAATTAATCTTCTCAGTGCTTATAAAGAATAAAGGGAAGACTCTTTTTGAGATGTCAAGCTGGCTTCTAAACAATCCGTTGGCAAAAATGGACAAGCCTAAAAGGGTGGGGCCCAAAGAGGTGTGTCACTCTGGGTATCAATTCCAATAAATCAAATCCCGACAATCACCACAATATTTTAAAAAGAATGAATTATGATTCATGGGCCTTCAAACCTTTATTACCACAAGAACATTCTCAGTAGGAAAGAAAAAAAGCTACTGCGACTTGATTAATGGCCAAAGCAAGACAATAAAATAAATCTCATAAGGAAAAAAAATGAATAACTGTTTTTGCCTCAGAGGTTAGGTGTGTAAATAATTCTACCCTGGGATAAACACATATAAAGATCGTATTTACACCCTCAGCATATACACCAATCAGACTCAGTTTTTCATCGGATAAAAATAATAGCTAATTTGTTTAGTCAATGCCTAGTTAGGAACACTTGATAAGTGGCACTAATATCTAATTCCCAACTAACTCAACTCTCAAACTGCCCAATATCAAACCCTCAAGCTTGAAATCTGATGGCAGGAAGGAAAGAACAGAAAAAAAAAAAAAAAAAAGCACTGCCCATCAATAAAATACAGAGAGGGTTTTTTGTTTTGTTTTGGTTTTTGTTGTAGGTTTTTTCTAAGCATTTTTTTCTCTTCTGCTAGAACTAAGCCTGTCTATAGAATTGGAGAAAGCTTAGCCAACTTTAGTTAATCCTACTAGTTTGTTGTTGTTGTTAGGTGCCCGTCCAGTCGGTATCCGACTCATAGCGAGTTACTCCTTAAACCTACTGAACATCTCTGGACTGGACCCCCTGATGCTAAAATTATCCTGGCAAAGTTTAACTCCCAGAACCATCAAGGTAACCTACCTGACAGCCAAGACCTACAACTCTTCCCTGCAGAAGCCAGTAGGCTGAGCACCAAGAAAACAGAGGCCTCAGCACTGTAAGTAAGGGAGTTAACTGCTGGTTAACTAGTTAAATGCTGAGTACTCCTGCTTGTTATCTTTCCAGTGGGCATCAAAGCCACACTTCTCACACAGAACTCCTTCCATGAAAGGGTGAATGATGCAGAGGGTCGGTACTAAACTTGAAACTCCTTTCTTAAAGCTCGCCTCCATGGCTTACAAGAAGAGCACCCACACCGCCTCTCAGGAGGCAGGCGCTACCGAACTCTTGGGCCATGGGTGGACTGGTCATTCCTAAGCACGACTTCCATGCACTTTCACAAGATAGTCCAGGCCACTCTGTTAGCATCGCTGCAACGTACTCATTTGCCAAAGCAGCATTTTGTCAGGGGAAGAGTTGCCGCGAAGCCGGCTCACACAGGCGGGTGGAAGGCACCGAAGAACCAGAGGTGTTTTCTTTTAACCCGAGGATGGCAGGCGCACATGCTCCAGCCCAGCACTGGCCACAGGCTGCCAGCCAGGTGCTCTCCGCCTCCACCACCGGTGAAAGGGTGTTTTTGTTTTGTTCGTAGTATCTATTTCTTCAGACCACCAGCAGTAACTTCCCAGTCTCCCAAACACAAGTTGGGGAGTGAAGGGGCAAGTTCACCCTCTTACACGTTTCTCCCACCTGGGTGGCCACACTAACTTTTGGGGAGTACCCAGCCCCCACGGAGCCCGCAGGCGCATATATGTACACATATGCATCATGTCAAAACCCCTAAAAGACACATCCCCAGGGTCCTGCGGTTTCTTGGCTGAAAGAATGAAGGCTTCATAACATCACAACCTCCAACTGCAAGCCCACCACCATCACCCTTTAAGCCAGGGTTACCAATTACAGCGCCCACCTCACCCCTCCCCCTTTGCTGGGATGCTGTGGCAAGCCCAGAGAGGGAAATGGGGAAGAAGGGAAGCCGGAGAAGGCCCTGCTTATATACTGAAAGTAAAGGGGAGGCAGGAGACTTGTCCTCCTCTGTCCCCCCCCACTCTTCCCTCCCTACCCCACCCCCATCTTCTCAAGGAGCATCCCCCAAGTAATTTTTTTAAAAATGAAACTTAATAAGCTTCTTGCCTACCTTGGCTGTTTCTGCAACAAGTGCATGGGCAACCCGACAAGACCAGTCTCCTCTTGCGGGGGTTAGATGGGGGGCGAGCAGAGCTGATGGAGTAATTTCAATATTAATTTATGTCAGCCGCCTTCTTGCAGCGCTACTCACTTACAGTACTACCCTTAGCTTGTAAACAAATATCGCTCCGCCAGGAAACATACTCCCCAGATGCAAGCCCCTCTCCCCAGCAAGGAACCTGCCCCCCGATCCCCAGACAGCATGCTCTCTCACTCACGATGGGAATCTCGGGCTTCCCGAAGCACCAACCCACCACCTCCGCCACCACCCCAGCAAGAAACTTACTCGGTCCGTCCACGCCTCCACCCTCCCTCCAGGAAATCTACTCTCCATATGCATTCAGCCTCCCCGCAGGAAATCTGCTCCCCCCTCCCCCTTCCATGTACATGCACCCTCCCTCTCCTTCCCAAGCTCCCTCCCCAGTCAGAAACTTACTAGCGAGCAAGCGTGAGGGCTCTTCTGATCCTGGAAACTTACTCCCAGATATAGTGCCCGCCAGCCCCCTTTCCCGGCCCTGCTCCCCTTCCTGCCCTCCGCCGCAAGCAACTCCAAACTCTCCGCATCCAGCCACTCTCCCTCCCCGGTGAAAATTTGCAGCGCCGGGCTGCGCGCGTGCATCCACCCTCCCCTTGAGGAAACTTACTCCCCATCTGCATGCACCGCCTCTCAGCCATCGCTTAGAGGGAAGGGGGTGTGCTGGGGAGACCGAAATACATATGTATCTCTCGCCCCTCCCCCGGCCGCAGCCCACTCGGGGCCGAGCCGCGGTAACCTGGCCTTACCTTTTGCATTGCTCCCCACCCTCGCCCCCTCCCTTATCCCTCCTTACCGGCTCCCCAGCACCCCCCTTTTTCACCCATTACCCACCCCTAGCAACCGTTCCCAAGCTCCTCTCGGCCTTTTTTTAAAATCCAGGATGCAAATTCGTCCCCTGTCAGCAAATCGACTGTCAAATTATTTTCTTGCAAAAGGAGAAAGGGGGGGGGGGAGGAGAGGCAAAATGGGGGGGAGGCGGGGGAAGGGAGGGAGAGGGACAGAGGAGGAGGGGAGAGATATCCCTCCGCAGAGCTGAGTCTGGCCGCGGGCGGGGAAGCAGGAAGTAAGGTGTCCAGCGCAGCGGCCGGCGGTCCTCCGCCGAGGCCCCCGCCCGCGTCCCCTGTCCCCCGGGGCGCCGCGCTCGGTTCGGCGAGGGCCGCTCGGCGCATTGTTCGCAGCCTTCCCAGCGGCGCACTGCCGACTTTATTTGCGCGCTCTGCATGTGCGTGAGGTTGCACCTTTTGTAGGTTGGCGAGTCTCTGGAAGAGGATGGGACGCCAGCCTAGTTGCGGCCCCGCGCGGGACCTGTCAGTCCCGGAGTCCAGCAGACTCTCCGGCATAGCCGGAAAATCAAGGCCCGGGAGAGGGGATCGTGGCGGGGAAGCTGCCGCCTTAGACCCCGGACCAGGGCAGGATTGCTTCCTGCGCTGCAGTCCGGGTTATTGTAATACACGTTGCAATCTACTGACATTGGGTTTTTTTGTTTATTTAAAGATTTGCAAAGATGCCAAGGTCTAGGCGGGCGGCGAGGAAAGGAGCTGCGTCTACCCCCACCGCACCCTGGCCTCCCTGGGGATGGGAGAGGGCCTGGGGCTCCGAGGAAGGGGCTGGCGGTTCTCGAGGCGCGCGGGTCTATCCCCCGCCCTGAAGGGGGCGGGGAGGGGGTGCTGCAGACGGCCCTGGAAATGCCGCTCTCTGGGGAGGGGGCTCCGTCTCAGAGGCGCAGCGGGGCTGAGAGGGAGGTTGCCTAGGAGAGGGGCCCAGGCGGCGGGCTCAGGGGTGGGGGTGCAGGGGAGGGAGCGCGGGCGCGGCCGCTGCGCCCGCCCCTCCGCGCGCGCCATGACTATGGAACGCAGTGCCAGGAGGAGGGGCAGCCGCCGGGGGCCGCCCGGGGCCGCTCGGCATTGGTGCGGAAACCCGAGCCCAGAGTCGCTCCCTCGTGTTGTCTCCTCCTCCTCCTCTGCGGGGGAAACCGCTGCACCCAAACGGAGAGCAGCTGCGAGCAGGGGGCAGGGCACAGACTGAAAGGGGAGCTAAGGGTTCAATCCTCGGTGGCGCGGGCCAGAGGGGCGAGGACAGGACAGCGCCCGGGGCCCTCGAAGGCATGGCAGCAGGTCGGTCCAGGTGGCGGGAGCCTAGCCCGTAACTCTAGCCTTTCCCGGCTTTTATTTCTGGTCCAAATAAACGTGAACCAAAGCTAGTTCAGCTAAACAAACCACCCCGCGCCAGGTTCGCGGCGGTTGTCTCTCGGAGGATCTGCAGGATGACTGGTTTTTGTTTTTTTGTTTTTTTTTTTTTTTTTTGCACTAGGGAAAGTTACACCACCCTTTTTTCAGTGTGGAGGAATCGTTGCGTCCCTTCCCCCAAATCTGGCGCAGAATAAGTAAGGTTCTCCAGCTCTCCACAGCGTCCCCAAGGTCCCCCACCGCACCCCCAACTCGGGCCCTGGGTGTGGACCGGGTGGGGGAAGCCCATATGGGATCTTAAAACATGAAGTCATGGGCGGAGGAGGCTGCTGCCAAAAGCGGACGAGGTTTCTGGGGCCTCTCTCTCTCTCTCTCTCTCTCTCTCTCTCTCTCTCTCTCTCTCTCTTTCTCCTTTTTCTTTTCTTTGGGAGAGAGTGTAACGGTCCATCTTCAGCAATGGGAAGTCTTCCCGTCTAATCCTGCAGATTCTGGGACACCCGGGCTAGAGAGCCCCCCGAGAGAGGAGGGGGCTCTGGGCTATATTGCTAAGTGAGCGTCTCGTCGGTGCCCAGTCCTTTACGGAGCCCTTCCACATAAACAGAGAAAGCCCAGGGACCGCGCACAGTGTCACGGGGACTGGGAACGCTTCACAAGCTCGGGCCTCCACCCCTCTTCTTCAATCCTTGGTCATCTTCGACTGTGCTGCTTTTTGCGATAAACTCCTGGCTCTCAGGCCCGTTCTTCCCAAGCGACTAAGGAGACTTGACACTCCTGCTTACTCTCCTTTAAACCTTGCCAGCCCCTTCCCGTTGCTCTCAGAATAAAATAGGTCCGGATGCCCCTGTGTGATTTCGCCTCGGCAGACCTCTTCACAGCTCTTCTTCGTCAAAGCTTTTGTTTTGTTCCAGTGGTGAGGGATCCCTAACCTTACCACCTTTTACTAACTACTGCTACACCTTTAGGGTTCGACTCAAGTGTCCCTACCCCTAAGAAGCCTGTCGAAGTTATACTTTCATCTCTAACACCCTTAGGGGGAAAAGACCCACCCCAGACCTCCGGCCAGCTGAGCTGTAGCCAGAGCTGGCCCTAGTGGCGGCCCGTTCCCAAGCGCAGCAGAAACAGCCAAGTTTGAGCGCCACCACTGCCCAAGGGCCTGACCTCTTGAGAGAGAGTTGGATCCCCAGAACCTCAGAACGCCCTGTTTTCTCAAGAGAACTGGGGGAAGTAGCGCACCGCCCAGAAACCTCAACCCTTCCAACTCCCACCCCCAGCACACCCTCACACACGTCAAAGCGAGGAGAGGTCTTTTAATGTAAAGCCCATCCCCCCTCCCCCTCGCATCCCCGCCCTCACCCGGGGCGGATAAGGAACCTGGGCAGATAAGGAAACTGAAGCTCAGACAAGCCAATTGCCCCAGGGGGAAATTTACAACCTGGTCTTTCGGGCTTCTCAACCTGAAGCTGTAGATACGGGTTTCGGACTTGTTTCTGGAGCTATTGCTACTGCACAGCCAAGGACACTTTGTCATCTTCAAAGCATCCCTTACATGTTTCTTTCATGCCAGCAGAGAGGTCGGGTACCAAATGGTTAGCCCTGCGAGCTGTGAGTTTGGGCTACTTAATCTAGCTTGATTCACTTCCTTTGCCTATAGAATGGGAAAGATGGTACCCATACTGTAGTGTTATTGTGAAGTTTAAATGACTTGATATTTTTAGGCCTTAGAACAGTTATCTAGGCAAGTTCTTGGTTATTTGTGAGTTGTGTATCCTCCCCCTCCAGGACTCTAGAAAATTAGGTCTCCAAAGTCCTGACTTAAGCAAACAATATCTACAACCTGAAAGACTGGGAAAGCACCAATAAATGTACAGATGATACAAAGGCCTTGTTTAGCAAATGAAATCAACCGTCAACTCTTTTTTCCTCCAGTAATCTTATTTTATTAGTAAATTTTAGTGTACAACTTAACGGGTCTCGTTATGACATTTCCATACATGCATTGCATTGTACATTGCTCATGTTCACCTCCCTCAGTACCTTCATTCACATTGCCCCCTTCCTCTCCCCTTCCTCCCCACTAATGGTCCCCTTTCTACTTGCATGTCTTGTTTGTCTGTCTGTCTATCTATTCTCCGTGCCAATTTTGCCTTAAGGGCAAAATGTCATATTTCCTTTCCTTTCTCCCATTACCCTTTCTTCTTGCCCCCTTCTCCTTTACTTTAGTCCATTATCTTTCCCTACATGACTGATTCTACTTCCATGACCTACATGTTATAATACTGAATATATATTAAAGTCTAACATCCACATATGAGAGAAAGTGTTGTTTGTCTTTCTGGGTCTAGCATATTTCACCTAAAATGATGACCTCTAATTCCATTCAATTTCCAGCAAATGCCAAAATTTTGTCCTTCTTTATAGCTGAATAAAACTCCATGGTGTATATATATCATAATCTCCTATTCTCTTGTCTTTTGATGGACACCTAGGTTGATTCCATATCTTGGTTATTGTGAACAGTGCTACAAACCCTCAACTCTTGAAGGCAATCCACAAGGTGAGTAATCCAAATCCGTAAGCACTGGTTCTGCACTTTTAGAACAGGGTTCAGAGGGAAGATGGCAGATATTAAAATATTACCTTGAATCTCTGAAATCAGAGTCAGGCTAAAATACAGTCAATGCTGGTGCAAAGTCTGCCCTCTGTCACAGAAGCCCTCCTACAGCTGCATGAGATGTGAGGGAATTGTTGTTATTAGATCCTGATCTTCCATAGTTGGCACTTACACCCATGGTAAGACTTTTCAAATGTGCCCCCCCCCTTTTTTTCTAAATAGGCTTAGAACACTTACATTGTTCCAAATTGGGATCAACAGCAGGAAGTCTTCTTCCACCGAATCCCCTGCCCACTCCACCTTGCCTCTGTTGGAGGCAACTGGGATTAGCAGTTGGAACACATGTTCAACTACTGGGAACTTTCTAGAACTCCTTGGACGCCTATTTCAATCTGTATGTCCAAAGTTCCTTTCCCTTATCCATTCACAGCCATTGCCCCACTCCTCCCTTCCCGATCCTTCAGCCTCAACCCCAAACAAGCTCTGTTAATAATGAAAAACCACCTGGGCTACTGAAAATCGCAAAGGATTAGACACTTGGTGATTCTTTATCTTCCTCTACACTAACAATCAGTAATATTTGTGCAATCAGCACTTTCTTTCTTTTTTTTTTTTTTTTTTTTTTTGTGGTACTGGGGATTGAACCCAGGGCCTCATGCTTGCATGCTTTACAAGTGCTGGACCGTTGAGCTGTGCCCTGGCCCGTTTTTTTACTTTTTGAGACAGGGTCTCGCTAAATTTCACAGACTGCGTCTGGTCTCGAACTTGCGATTCTTCTGCCTCCACCTCCCGAGCCACTAGGATTACAGGCATGTGCCACCGCGCCTGGCTATCCAGCACTTTCTATGTCAGCCTTTGTGCTCAATATGAGACATGTTATCATATTTAATCTGCCCCATGTCATCAGCCATACCGCAATGGCATCCCATCTCGTCAGATCTCGGAAGCTAAGCAGGGTCGGGTCTGGTTAGTACTTGAATGGGAGACTACCTAGGAACAAGGGGTACTGTAGGCTTGGGAGAAGGACCTAGCAACCCACTCCAAAAAAAACAATTATCCATTGAAAACCCTATGAATAAGCAGAGAAGCACTGACAATAACAATAGTGTTTCATCTGTTGTATGTAGGGTCACTATGAGTCGGATACCAACTCGATGGCACCTAACAACCAACCATGTCAAGATAAAAAAAATTTTAAAAGGGGTGTGGGTGCATCTCAGTGGTAGAACACTTGCAAAGTATGTGTGAGGCCCTGGGTTCAGCCCCCTTGTAAAGAAAGAAAGAGAGAGGGAGGGAGAGGGAGAGGAAGGAAGGAAGGAAAGGGGAGGGAAGGAAGGAGTGAGTGAGGGAGGGAAGGAAGGAAGAAAAGGAAAAAGAAATGAGAAAAGAAACAGGCTTGCACCAATTTGTAACAAGACTAACCTAAACCCAAAGTCTCTCCGGTAAGTACTGGTCTCACTCCTGTTCAACAAGGAAGATTAGAAGGAGTGCCACTTTCAAAATGCATAGACTCATCAGATGCACTGGAGGAAAATCTCAACTCTGTGCTTACCAGTTCTGCTCCGATGTCCAGAATTGTGACTCTGGGTCGCCTCATAGTTTCAATATAAGACCTTTCTGGCCCCTTTCAGCTGTCCAGAATGTTGTTGGCTTTCCCAAGAGAAGGTTCATTGCTGAGGCAGAGCAGGTTATTTGCCCATGTAAGGAACAGATCAACATGGAATGGAAATGGAAATAAATCCAATTCATAACCAAAAGAAATGTTTTAGACCCAGTGAGCATTTGTATATTGTTCTAGGGGTAACTTTTCTGCACTGTGGATTTAAACAGCTGGAATTATTTTCACATATGACCCTGTTTTGAAATGAAAGGTTGTCCTTTTTGAAAGAAAATTTGCATTTTAAGGAGAAGATAAGACAATATATTTGGGAACTCTTTAAAGAAGTGAACTTTCCCATATAATGCTTTTCTTTATTTTAAAGGTTTGTTGTTGTTATTGGGTGACATCAAGTCTGTGTCCAACTCATAGAAACCCTATGTATAACAGGCGAAACACTATTGTTAGTGCTTCTCTGCTATTCATAGGGTTTTCAGTGGCAGCTTATTTTTTGGGAGTGGGTGGCCAGGTCCTTCTCCCAAGCCTATAGCAGCTGGTGTTCCCGGGTGGTCTCCCATCTGAGTACTAACCAGGCCCGACCCTGGTTAGCTTCCGAGATCTGACAGTATCAGACACCACAGTGGTACAGCTGCAGGCCTTTTAAAGGTGGAGCATCTTAAATGCTAGAGAAACTAGACGCATGGAGAAATCAGGAGAGAAGAGCCTTGGGTGAAAAATTCAGAGTGAAATGCAAGGCAGCAGAAATGCCTTTGTATGGTTCCCTGTAGCTAATTCTCCGTAAGTTTTGTCTTGCTTTTCTTCTTTATGCTGGGCTAGGTGATTTAAGTTTTCAGGTAGTGTTGCTTTTGAGTTACGGCATAACCTGTGTTACTCCTGGCTGACACTTATGCTAAAGAACCAGCTTATTGTTAGCCAGATGCTGGAAAGGTTGACGGTGGAGTCGTTTGGCATTTCTGTTTTAATAAACATTTAAAGTCTCAAAAAAAAAAAAAAAAAAGGAAAGAAAGAAAGAAAGATAAGAAAAAGAAAAATATCAATTCTGCTTCTATTCTACTCATTGCTGTAGCTATAGAAGAAGGAAGCCTGGGAAAAGCAGTAGAACCAAAGCAAGGGGCTAGAAAAAGTCCAGTGTATGTGTCCAGAGCCAGTGATGGATATAAGGATGCAGTTGAAGGCTCAATGATAGAAGGGCAAGAAGCCAGAGGGAAAAGCAATGAAAAAACAAGACTGCAGAATGTTTCTCGGACTTGCTTCTTTGCCATCCTTGAATCTGTAACGATCAAAGTAATGATAATAAAAATATCATAGCACAGGATGGTTTATGAAACTCCCATTTCAAAACCTATAAGGCAGCCTAACTTACTGGTAGTTAGGGCAGCCCCAAGTCTGTTAAGTATGGTGTTGAGAGAGCTAGCCTTACTCAAGACAGGAGGACTGCCTGGTGTTTGTTTAGTAATACTAAGAGATTACTATCTCTATCTCTGGGCAAGTTTCTATCAGACAGAAAATGGGTTCCAAGCTATAAGAAGTTTCTCAGTTTAAGTCATATTTTAGAAATAAAAAAATCCTAAGGTATTTAGTAGATTCTGTATCCAGTAAAGACAAAAAGCAATTAACTGGTCTAAATCACTGTTAAAAAACTTTTTACTTGCCCAAAAGAAAGCCATTCAGCATTAAGTCCCCATTCTCTCCTCTCCTCACTCCCTGGTGACCATGAACCTGCCTCTTTCCCTGGATTTATCTACTCAACACATTTTCTATAAATGGCATCATATGAGACATGACATTTTATGTCTCATTTCTTTCACTTAGTATCTTTTCAAGGTTCAGCATTTTATAGCATACATCAGTACTTACTTCTCTTTGTGGCTGAATAATATTCCATTGTATGGATGTGTGATATTTATCTGCATGTATATAAGACATTTATCACCTGATGAATATTTGAGTTGCTGCCATCTTTTGACAATTGTGAATAATGATGCTCTGAACATTCACATACAAGTTTTTGTTTGAATACGGTACCTGTTTTCAATTTTGGGGGGATATGTGCCTAGTCTTGGGAGAAGGACCTGGCAACCCCCTCCCAAAAATCAATCTGCCATTGAAAACCCTATGAACAGCAGAGAAGCACTGACAATAGTGTTTCCCCTGTTGTACAGAGGGTCGCTATGAGTCGGATACCGACTCGACAGCACCTGACAACAACAACAACTGACATGTGCCTAGTGAAATTACTGGGTTATTTGATAATTCTACACTTTGCTTTTTGAAAAACTGAAAAACTACTTACATATAATCTCTTTAAAGGAACTCAATGTTTGAAATCCTTTTAGAAGCAATCATCTATAATCAGTCTACATATACCTAGATTACTAGGCCCATTCTTTTATTTTTTAATTAACATACAGAACAATGAGTTCCATTATGGGATTTTCATACAATTGTATCGTGTACTTTGCATTTGTTCTCTCCCTCATTTTCCCCCTCCTATGTTGCTCCTACCCCCTCCTTTTAATCCCCTCTCTCCTCCGGATACATCTCCTTGTATTTTCCAATCTTGTATATATACATATGTATTTTTTCTTTTTAAGATAAATCTACCTTCCATGTATGAGTAAAAACATGCAGTATTTGTCTTTCTGAGTCTGTCTTATTTCACTTAAAATGATGATCTCCAGGCCATCCATTTTCCTGTAAATGACATAATTTCTTCTTTATGGCTGAATAATATCCCACTGTCAATATATTTTACATTTTAAAACCTATTCATTTGTTGATGGACATCTGAAACCCATTCTTATTTATAAAATAAAGCAGAGCCCAAAAAATTTCTATGTGAAAGATACTCTAGTTAGCAATTGACTTAAATTCTTAAAATTTATTTACTTTATGAAAGTAACATGTGCTCATTAGGGAAAAATTGTAAAACACTGACAAAGAAGAAAACACATTTCTTTTAACGTTCTGTGAATCCTATACACATACTTTTTCAAAACAAAAATTAAATCAGAATGTTCAGTAGATCTAAACTGAAATAGAAAATGAAATTAAGTCAATGAGAGGAAGCAATACAATAAACCTTTGAATAATTTCATAGCCAAAAGCAGCCTTATCTCTTTTTGTCAGTTCTGCCTGTTGCTGTAATAATTTGGAGCATAACTTCATAGTTATGTAGGATAATATTTACCTACCAAGCCACTTCTGACACTGTGTAACTGAGCCTGCAAGCAGAAAAGTGATTTTGATTTTGTTTTGGTTTTCCTTGTCATTATTTTGTCTCTTTACCTATTTATTTGACTTTAAAATATTCGTTTTCTTTCTCTGGAATTCAGTAGGGGATATAAAATTTTGGCAAACTATTTTTCAGGTGGATTCAGGGTCCCTGCCTAAGTATTCTTATTTTAAGTTAACACATAATAAAACTGATTTTCATATGTGTAGCTCTGTGTGTAGTTCTGTATGTAAACATCATCACAATAAGGATCGTCCTGTCCCTTGAGTGTCACCCTCAGCCAGACATCTCTAACCCCTGGCAACACTCCAGCTGTTCTCCACTGGTATTCCCTTTTTCCTGCATGATTCTGTATGGTTTGTAACTTTTCAAAACTGGCCTCTTTACCTCCACATAATGCCTTTGCGACCCATTCATGTTGCTGCATGTATTAATAATGGTTCACTCCTTTTTAATGCTTAATAGTGTTCATGTGAATGCAGTTTATCCATTCACTCATTGAAGGGCATTTGGACTATTTCCAATGCCTGCTGAAGACTACAAATAAAGCTGATGTAAACATGTGTGCAGGTTTTTGGGTAAATATAATATAATATGTGATTGCAGGGTCATATGATAAGTATATGTTGAACTTTGCAAGAAACTGCCAAACTGTTTTAATGAGTGCTTATACCATTTTATATTCCTACCAGCAATGAATGAGAATACAAGTTGCTCTACAAACTCACTGGAAAACAGTTAAGTACTGCTAAGCTTTTGTTGTTATTGGATTTGTTTGGGGTTTTGTTGTTGTTGCTTTTGATTTGTTTGGTTTGCGTTTTTTTATTGTTATTTGTTTTTTCCCTCATCCTAATTAGTGTGCAGTGGTGTCTCATCATAGCTTTAATTTGTATTTTCCTAATAGCTAATTGTGGTAAGCATTTTTCATGTTTATTTTCTATCTATCTTCTTTGATGAAGCATCTAAGCCTTTTGTCCCACCTTCCCTTTTTGCCATCTAAAAAATTACATATTTTATGCTGGGTGCAATGGCACATTCCTATAATCCCAACAGTTTGGGAAGTCGAGGCAAGAGGACCACAAGTTGGAGGCCAGAGCAGCCTGTGTAACTTAGGGAGACTCTGACTCAAAATAGTAAAAAAAAAAAAAAAAAGGCTGGGGTGCAGCCCAGTGGTAAAGCACTTACTAAGTATGTGTCAGGCCCCAGGTTCAACCCCCAAGTACAGCAAATAAATAAATAATAAATTAAAACTTACATATTTTACTTATTTATTTTGCTTTTTGATGGTCTCCTCCTATTAAAATGTAAGTTCTGTGTGGGCAGGGATTTTGGTCTGTGTCTTTTCTTGTTCTATAGATACAACCTAAAACACCTGTAACCTACAATTGTCCTATCACTCGTATCAGTGTTTCACACATAGATCTCTAGCTATATTTGTCCCAAGCATGAAATAACAATTATTGTTTAGGATGTGCCAGGCATCATTCAAAAATCATCATAATATTATCAAATGAATTTCTGTTGTTGTCATTTCTTTCATTAATATTTTGTATTTACTCTTTGCAAGGCTTTAATTGCCCATCAACATTTACCAAGGTGGGGGAGGACAAGACTTTAATTGTTCAACAAACACGTTGAGTAGTTCTATATGTCAATTACCAGGCTAGGGCTTGGGATTGAAGTGAAAGGTACCCTTCAGAGACAGACATGTTAATGCAGTGAGATGAAGAATGTCCTGTGGTCAAGAAGCCCTGGACCTGGCAGAGCACAGGAGAGGAATACCAACATCATACTGGAGGGTCAAAGAAAGCTGATCACTGAAATTAAACTGAAGTGAATAAAATATCTAGTTCATACTTTTCTCATAATAATAAGCAAATAAATTGTTTAAATTATAATTACCTGTGTTCTCGTGTGTAGTGATGAAACTTATCCAAAAAATAGTATTAAAAAAAAAAAGACTTTGGAAACAAGCTAAAGTCATTGGTCATTATTTTCTGATCCTGACAGACACCATTGTCTTAAAGATTATGAGAATTAAATTATAGCAACACATTTTCCTGATTTTTAAATTGGGAGCTTTCCCACTGTTGAGTGTTGAGAGTTGTTCTAGATGGAAGTCCTTTGTTTGATATGTGATTTGCAAAGATGATATTTTCCCCTGGTCTATAGGTTTCATTTTCTTAACAGTATCTTTCACAATGCCAAAGTTATTAATTTTAGTGAAGTCCAACTTATTAATTTTCTTCTTTTATGAATTGTGTATTTGATGTCAGGTCTAAAACATTTTCCCTAATCTCAAATCATAAGCATTTCTACTATGTTTTCTTCAAAAAGTTTTATAGTTTTATGTACTTTTCACATCCAGGGCTCATTTTTGAGTTAATTTTTGTAAAGATGGGAGACCAAGATCAAAGTTCTTTGTTTTTAATTTTTTGTGGGTTATTTGTGCACATAGAGGCTCATTTGCTCCATCACTGTATGATTTTTTAAAAAGCTATTGTGGGGCACACACCTCCTGGTCCGGCCTGAAAGTTTGGAAGGGCGGCGCCGCCACACACACAGATACTAAACACAATTCACTCGGGACCCTCAGGTGAGGGGCATGGACTCCTGAAGCCCTTAGGACCCAGGAGGAGATGGGAGAAAGGAAAAGCCTCAGGCGCTTTTCCCTTCCAGGGGCAAACACCTGTGTTGGTCATCTCAGTGGTCATGAGGAGACAGCTGTTGCTTTGTCAGTGATCAGATGGAGAGCAGTTTCTTTCCGTATTGATGATTGCAATGGGAGAGCATTCTTTCCTCACTGAAGGTGCGGGGGAGAGTAGGAAAGCTGTTTCCTGGAGTAGGAAAGCTGGTGGTCCAGGCAGGAATGGGCAAGAAGATCTTGCTTAGCCGATGGTGTGGACAAAAGGTGGAGAAGGCCTAAAAGGATGGAGCTGCCCAGCGCAGTTCTTTATATAGCTCGCCCATGGAATGGCCTGAGCCAATCAGCTTTCAGTCCAATTGTCCAATCAGGGAGGGTTTTGTACAAATGTGAAACCAACTTAACTTTCATTTTCCCTAGATTTCTGATTTACAAACCAGATATTCAAAAGCCGTTTTCCCAGTTTGGGAGTTTTTGCCAATTTCCTCTCAATTTTTCTCTACAGCTATCATTTTTCATTTATTTGCCTTTATACGTTTTTCACAATCCACATTTGTGTAAATGCATTTCTGGAATCCCATCCTGATTAATGGACCTATACCTCCATCTCTCCACCAGCCACACATCTTTTGATCACTAGTGCTTTGTAGTAAGTCTTGAAATCAGGTAGACTGACTCACCCTTCTTTATTCTTTTTAAAAAATATTTTAGCTCTTTTGGTCCTTGTTCAAATGAATTTTAGAATTAGCTTACCTATATTCACAAAAACTCCTATTGGAACTTTTGTTTTAATTACATTAATTCTATAGATTAATTTGGGGAGAATTGCCATTTTTAGCTAAATTAAGTCTTCCAACCCATGAACACACTATGTCTCTCCATTTATTCATATCTTCTTTGAGTTCTTTCACCAATGTTTGTGGTTGTCAGCATATAGATCCTGCACAAGTTTTGTTAGATTTATACCTAAGCTTTTAAAAAATATATTATTCTTTGAATAGTTTTATTATTATGGATATTGATATTACTGGTATTTTTATTTTGGCTTCTAAATTGTTTATTGTTAAGTATATAGAAAGATGATAAATTTTTTCAAGTTCATGTGATATGTGACTGTACCAAACTAATTTATTACTGCCTTTTTCTTATTTATTTATATATCTTTTATTCCTTGGGATTTTCTTTCTTCCCCCCAATAATCTTATTTCATTAGTAATTTTTTAGTGTACAACATAATGGGTCTCATTATGATACTTCCATATCTCCTCTATTATCCTGGGGATTTTCTGCATAAAAAATTATGTCACCTGCAAATGGAAACAATATTTTTTCTTTCTCATCCATACACCTGTCTCTGCCTGATTTGACTGGCTAGAATTTCCAGGATGATGTTGAACAGGAATGGGGAAAGTGGACATTTCTACCTTGTTCTTTATCCTAGTGAACAGCACATAGTCTGTATCAAGCATGATGTTAGTTATAGGTATTTTGTAAAAGCCCTTTCACAAGTTAAGGACATTCCCTTCTATTTCTAGATTGCTCAGAGGTTTTTTTGTTTTGTTTTGTTTTGTTTTTTTAATAATGAATGGGTCTGGGAGGGTTTAAATGCTTCTTCTGCAAGGTTTGATATGCTTTTGTCATTTTTCCTCCCTAATTTTTAAATATGGTGAATTATAACTATTGGGTTTTGCGTATGGAACCAGCCTTGAAGTCCTCAGATAAACTCCATTTGGTGATGACATGTTATTCCTTTTATATGTTGCTGGATTTGATTTCCCAATATTTCGGTGAGGACTATGCAGTAAGGATATTGGTCTGCAGCTTTCTGTTCTGGTATTGCCTTTGTCTAATTTGGGAATCAAGGTAAACCTAGCCTTATAAAATGAATTGGGAAGTGTTCCCTCTTCTTCTATTTTCTGGAAGAAATTGTGAAGAATTTGGTGCTATTTTTTTTCTGTAAAAGTTTGACAGAGACTCACCAGTAAAATTATCTGGGACTGGAGATCTTTTTATTTCATTGATTTTCTCTGTCATTGTTTTATTTTCAATGTTATTTATTTCTGTTCTTTATGATTTCTTTCCTTCTACTAGCATTGGGTTTACTTTGCTCTTCTTAATTTCTTATGTTGTTACGTGCCGTCAAGTCGGTATCTGACGTATATCGAAACAGGGTACAACAGGCGAAACATGATTGTCAGTGCTTCTCTGCTGGGGTTTTCAATGGCGGATTGATTTTTGGGAGTGGGTTGCCGGGTCTGTCTCCCAAGCCTGCAGCACTTGGTGTTCCCAGGTGGTCTCCTATCCAAGTACTAACCAGGCCCGACCCTGCTTAGCTTCCGAGATCTGACGGGATCGGATGCCACACGGCTATGGCTGCAGGCCCTTAATTTCTTAAGTAGAAGCTTACTCTGTTGATTTGAGTCCACTCTTTTTTTAAAATACTGTGCAAGCATTTTAATAATGTAAACTTCCCTTTACGTATTTGTCTTAGTCTGTTCCTGCTGCTGTAACAAAACACATTAGACTGGGTAATTGATTTAAACAACAACAACAAAAAACAAAACAAAACAAAACAACAACAACAAAAAAAAAAAACAAAAAAAAAACAGAGCATTTTCTCTCACAGTCCTGTAGGTAGAGAAGTCCAAAATAAAGGTGCCAGAGGATTTGGTATCTAGAAAGGGCTTGTTCTTTGGTTACAGGGTGACAAGATGGTGCCTCCTTGCTGTGCCCTCTCATGGAAGAAGGGCAAAAAAGGAAAAAAGGGATGAATTCCCATCCTGAAGCCCTGTTAGATGGGCACTAATCCCATCCATGAGAGCAGAACCCTTCTGGCCCAATCACTTGGCACATGCTCCCCCTCATACGTAATGCCATCACCGTGGGATGGAAGTTCCAACGTCTGGAGGAACACATACATTCAGATCAAAACAGCACTGCTTCAACCTCATCCCACAAATTTTTATACGTGTGATTTCATTTTGTGCTGTGAAAATCTTTTGGGACTTTCTCTTTGATCCATAAATTATTTAGATACATATTGTTTAGTTTTCAAGAGTGTACTTTACCAGTTATCTTTCTGCCACTGATTTCTATTTTAATTCTGTTGTGGTCAGAGTGAGCTGGGGTTTAGCTCAGCTGGTAGAATGCTGCTCCATACTTTCTGAGGACCCAGATTCGATCCCCAGCACTGCAAAAAATGGGAGAAGGACATGGCAATCCACTCCCGAAGCAATCCTGAAACAATCAGCCGTTGAAAACCCTATGATGGTCTCTGTGACTCCATGGAACCTAACAACAACATGGTTAGAATAAATACTTTGTATGATTTCAGTTCTTTTCAACTTGTTGAGGTTTATTTTATGCTACTCTTCTTTTGTGAAGGTTCCATGTGTACTTGAAAAAAATGTGCATTCTACTGTTGTTGGGTTAAGTATTTTACAAATGTCTGATAGATTGACTCATTTGATAGTGTTGTTCTACTGTTCTATATTCTTGCTGATTTTTTAATCTGGTCATTTTTAATTACTAATGAAAGGCATATTGAAATCTCCCAACAATAATTGTGGATTTGTTTATCAGTTTTTGCTTCATGTATTTGTTCTCTCTTTCCCTCTTTTTTTCACCTTTTTGTTTTGAGTATCTTGATGTTCTGTGGTTTACTGTGTAAACATTTAGGATTATTATATCCTCTTGATAAGTTGACCCAGTTCTCATTATGTAATGTCCCCCTTTATTCCTGTTATTTTTTTTCTTGCTTGAAAGTCTGCCTTCTCTAAAATTAATATAGTCATTCTAGCTTTCTTTTGTGTATTTGCATATCTTTTTTCATTCTTTTACTTATAAATTACATGTGACAGTATATTGAAATTTAGTTTTTTTGTAACTTTGTAAGTATTTTAAAAAGCAATTTGGATACTCCTCGTTCTTTTTAATTGGTTCATTTAGACTGCATTTACATTTAACATAATTTGACATATTTTTTGGACATATATACCAATTATTATTTGTTTTCAAGATTTTATTCTTCATTTCCTCTTTTCTAATTTCTTTTGAATTATTTGGATATTTGACAACACATGTGTTAGACATTTAGATATGGTCCTGAAGCTCTATTCACTTTTTTCTATTATTTCTCTCCATTGTTAAAATGAAATAATTTCTACTGAGTTGTTTTCAAGTTCATAGACTTGTCCTTCTATCATCTCCACGCTGCTTCTCAACTCAACTGATAAATTTCTTAGTTTGTTATATTTTTCATTTTTTAAATTCTCATTTATATCTTCATTATATTTTCTGTTTCTTTGATGAGACTTTCTATCTTTCCATTTGTTTCAAGAGTGTTCCATTCTTTTTGGAGTATGGTTTTAACATCTGTTTAAAAGTATATTTCACAATTACACCTGAGTTTTCTTGAAGCTGATATCTGTTGATTGCCTTTTGGCTTGTCAGTCAAGATTTTCTGGGTTCATTGTATGCTAGTTACTTTTGGTTATATCCTAAGAGTAAACACAGGAGGCCTCAAATATTAAGATTCATTAGTACATTTTTCAAGTTTAACTGAGTTCTGTGATATCATTACAAACCAGTGCAATGTAAAAGAGAATTGTCTATGACTTTTAATACTTTTGCACAACCATATCCTGCATACATACTTACGGATTTATGGTGAGTTCTGTTGTTTTATATCAAATGAATAGAAGGGTATTGTTTTGTTTTGTTTTTTAAAAAAAGCAATAATAGCTGGGCACAGTGGCACACATCTGTAATCCCAGCAACTTGGGAGACAGAGGCAGGAGGATCACAAGTATGAGGCCAGAGGCAGCCTGTATAACAGCCATACCCTGTCTTAAGATAAAAACGTTTTAAAAAGAGGCTGGGGGTACTCCTCAGTGGTAGAGCACTTGCAAAATACACACAAGGCCCTGGGTTCAGCTTCCCAATACCACCAAACAACAACAACAAAAAGCAATAATATATTGTCCTGTTATGCAACTTAGAAGTATACTACTTGTTAAAATATTTTTTGATAGGTGAGGTCCTCAACCCCCTGAATCTCTGTTTTTTGTTTGTTTTGTTTTGTTTTCTTTACCTTGCTTTGTTTGACACAGAGTGTCAGTTAATAGGCCCCTAGATGACTTGGAATTCACCATGTAGACCAGGCTGGCCTTGATATGGTAGCAATCCTCCTGTTTCTGCCTCCTGAATGCTGGGATTACAGGCGTGTGCCGTCATTCCCAGCCTGACACCCAACTCTCTGTCCATTAAGCCCACATTACCTCACCTTCTCCTTTAGGTAACCTCAAACCTGTTTTCTTTAGTTCCTTCCAGCAACTAAAGAGTGAAGGCCTCACCAGGCAGGGAGCCTACTGGACTCAGCTCCAGTGCTAGGTCAAAGACTATTTGGATTAGTCAAGGCCAATGCCTACCAGTCATTAAATATTTGAAATCTCATCTCTACTATTACCTTATATTTATACAATCTTTTATAGTTTATAAAAGATGTTTACATATATTGTCTTATTTAAACTTCATGACAACTCTCCGACTTCAATAGGAGTGATTATTGCCATCGGAAAACACTCTCCAAAATTAACACGATTAGTGTGGCAAATGAATTGTTGAGGAACTCCATGCTCAGAAACACTAGCACTTACCAAGGTCATGTGGTTGTAGGTATTGGAGTCTAACTTCCTAATAGCTTCAGGAATGTTACATACCTTAAGCACTCTGAGT
Organism: Pedetes capensis; assembly: GCA_007922755.1. Classification (NCBI taxonomy): domain Eukaryota; kingdom Metazoa; phylum Chordata; class Mammalia; order Rodentia; family Pedetidae; genus Pedetes; species Pedetes capensis. The sequence goes on along the minus strand of VMDO01000105.1, from coordinate 85,998 downwards.
TTTAGGAAGAAAATTTTTACTTTGGGCTGGGTACAACCCAGAAGGCAGCAAAAGGGTTAGTGGGATCTGTGTAAGCAGACATGAACAAAGGTACTTTATTCAGGAACATTGTGAAATGTGGCCAAATGTCATAAAATATCTCATTCCATGATCATCTCAAGCCTCCTTTTCTGGAGGTGTTGGAAAACAAAATTTCCCAAGTCTTGGTCACAGAAAATGTCTGAGGCAAAACTCCCTTTTCTTGCATTTTCCACTGACTCTGCCTTGCTGCCAAAGGAGGCAGGAAATGGACCTTCATCAGCAATAGGAACAATTTGCTAACATAACATAACATAACATAATATAACATAAATGAGCCTCTAGCCCATTTAAGAATAGAATTGGATCCAGGTTCTGTGGGAGTCCCAATCTTATAAAATTTGGGACTGTTAGAAAGAAAAAGAAAAAAAAAAAAAAAAGAAAAAAGGAAAGAAAGGAAGAAAGAAAAGAAAAAAA
>VMDO01000105.1:10750-85403 GCA_007922755.1 Pedetes capensis | reverse complement strand
CTACTTGTGCTTAACAGCAGTGGCAAATCTGATCAATGGAGGGGAAATTTTTACTACATGTTCACCTAGGCTTAACAGAAATTTTTAAAAATCTGCTAACAGAAAGAGAAGTTATTTAATTAATAGCATAGTATTTTTTAAGCAGTACCTGGGCTTCCAGTCTGAGTTTGTTTGGTTTATTGTGTTTTTCCCCCCTTGGATTTTTTAAACAGTTTTGTTGAGGTATAATTGATACACAATAAACTGCTCTTATTTTAAGTGTATAATATGATGAATTTTGAAAAAATTATACACCTGTGGAAACATCACCACAATCAAAATAACAAATGTATCCATCACCCCCCAAAATGTCCTCAATCACCCTCTTGCTTCTGTAACTCCTCTGTCCAGCCCTATGAACCCTTCTCCCACCTCCGCCATATTTTCAGATATTTTTATTTATTTAAGTCAGAAAGGAAAATCTGGTCCCTGTTATTCTATATTTTCCAGAAGTAAAAGTCTCTATGCTTCTTTTAACACAGAAAAATATTAACAACCTAGACATAAAAGAAGTGAAGAGATACTTTTCATGGTAAATATATTTTTGAACAAAAAAGCTAGAAGATTGCTATTCCCCAGAGAACTCCTCTGTCTTGAAGACAATAATAGAGAATTCCACTCCAGAGGGTTCTTTCCTTCAAACTCATAGATACACTTTTGGGTTGTCATCATCAATGCAAAAATCATGTAAAAGGAGAAAATGACAGACTTTCCTTCCATACTTGACTTGTAAGTCACAATGAAGTTAATTTTGGTTTCTATTTATGCCTTTAGGCTACAGTCTAAGAGAGGTGTAAGCCACTGTCATGCTGAGTGTGTACTTGTGCCAAAGTGAAGTTTCTATATGAATGTAATTATTGTTCAGTTCTGCACTTTGCTTAGTCAGCAGTGTTCACTGAACACCTGCTGTGTGGAACAATTGCACCATGGGGATTTACAGAGACCCTCCAATCCCCCCCCCCCCCACACACACACACTCTGGAAGATGCCAAGTTAGTTGGTTGTCTGAAGCTGGGACCATGTGTCACTTCCAGGGCCACTTGGGCTCAGCCTTTCATTTTCTCCTTCCAAACTACCTACCAACTATATATGTGAAATGGGGCGAAGGACATGGCAATCTACTCCTGATGGAATACCAAAATAATCAGCCACTGAAAACCCTATGAGGGTTGCTATGAGTCAGACCAGACTTGACAACTAACAACAAATGTATACACACACACATATATACATGTCTCTCTCTCTCTCTCTCTCTCTCTCTCTCTCTGTGTGTGTGTGTGTGTGTGTGTGTATTTCTCTGTTATTCATAGGATTTTCAGTGGCTAATTATTTTGGGAGTGGGCTGTTGGGTCCTTCTCCCTAGTTTGCCTTAGTCTGGAAACTCAGCTGAAACTTTTCCTCTATGAGTGACCCTACTGGTATCTGAGATACTAGTGACATAGCTTTCAGCATCACAACAACATGCAAGCCCCCACAGCATAACAAACTGACAGACAAATGGGGAATGACAACTTAAGAGAAATGAGATTGCATTCATTATCAAAACAGGCACCTTAAGATCTGTCCTGAAGTACAGTACTGTTAGTGATAGAACAATATCCATACACGTACAAGGAAGGCCAGTTAATATGACTGTTATTCAAATTTACCTACCCACCACTAAGGCCACAAATGAAGAAATGGAAGACTTTTATCAGCTTCTGCAGTCTGAAATTGATCGAACATGCTATCAGAATACACTGATAGTTACTGGTGATTGGAATGCAAAAGTTGGAAGCAAAGAGGAAGGCTCAATAGTTGGAAAATACAGGCTTGGTGACAGAAATGATGGTGGAGATCACATGATAGAATTTTGTCAGACCAACGACTTTTTCATTACAAATGCGTTTTTTTCATCAACATAAACGGTGACGATGCCCATGGAATTCACCAGATGGAACATACAGGAACCAAATTGACTACATTTATGGAACTAGACCATGGATAATCTCAATATCAAAAGTAAGAACAAGACCAGGTGGTGACTGTGGATCAGACCATCAAGGGCTCATATGTAGGTCCAAACTGAAACTGAAGATAATTAGAACAAGTGTAAGAGAACCAAGGTATGACCTTGAGTATATCCCACCTGAGTTCAGAGACTATCTCAAGAACAGATTTAAGGCATTAGACACTAATGATGGAAGACCAGATGAGTTATAGCATGACATCAAAGACATTGTTCATGAGAAAAAGAAAGGTTATTTAAAAAGAAAAGACCAAATTACATGTCAAAAGAGACTCTGAAACTTGCCCTTGAAACTCCAGCAGCTAAAGTAAAAGGAAGACATGCTGAAGTTAAAGGACTAAATAGAAAATTTCAAAGGGCAGCTCGAGAAAACAAAATCAAATATTATAATGACATCTGGAAAGAGCTAGAGATGGAAAACCAAAAGGGAAGAACATGCTTTGTTTTTCTCAAGCTTAAGGAATTGAAGAGAAAATTCAAGCCTTAAGTGGCAATAGTGAAGGATTCTACAGGGAAAATATTAAATGATGCAGGAAACATTAAAAGAAGATGGAAGCAATACACAGTCATACCAAAAAGAATTGGTGGATGATCAACCATTTTAAGAGGTTGCATATGATCAGAAACCAATGGTACTAAGGGAAGAAGTGTAAGTTGCCTTGTAGGAACTGGCAAAACACAAGGCTCCAGGAATGGATGGAATACAAATAGAGATGTTTTAACAAACAGATACAGCACTGGAGGTGCTCACTTGTCTATGCCAAGAGATTTGGAAAATAGCCACCAGGTCAACTGATTGGAAGAGATTCATATTTGTGCCTATTCCCAAGAAAGGAGATCCAACCAAATGCAGAAATTATCAAATAATATCATTAATATCATATGTAAGTAAAATTTTGGTAAAGATCATTAAAAAGCAACTGCAGCAGTATATTTGACAGGGAACTGCCAGAAAATCAGTCCAGATTCAGAAGAGGCTGTGGAACTAGGGAAATCATTGCTGATGTCAAAGGCCTATTAGCCAAAAGCAGAGAATACCAGAAAGATGTCTATCTATATTTTATCAGCTATGCAAAAGCATTTAACTGTGTGGATCACAACAAATTATGGATAATATTGCAGAGAATGGGAATACCAGATCCTTGGGGCTACGTTTCTTGATATACTTCTTTTGGCCCAGAGTGAGCAGCATGAGTGTGCTTTTAGAGCCCTGGTCAGACACATTGTTATTGTTCAGTGCCATTGTGTCTTATCCAAATCAGTGACTCTCACAGGGTTTTCAATGGCTGATTGTTTCCGGGATTTCCTCAGGAGTGGATTGCCACATCCTTCTCCCATTTTTGCGGTGTTGGAAATCAAACTCGGGACCTCAGAGATTGCAGAGTGCCACTCTACCAACTGAGCTAAATCCCAGCCCAGATCAGACACATTAGCCAGGAAATATTACTCTCCTCAGTTCCTGGAAACCTCAGTGCATGAATAAAAGCTGTCTTTCTTTACTAGTGTTAACCAACTTAAGAGAAGGTGGAGTCCTCCAACAGGCAACAGCATCAGCATCACGTGGGAGCTTGTTAGAAGTGTAAATTCTCAGGCCTGTCCTAGACCTGCAGAATCAGAACCTCCAGGAGGGATCCCTGTATTGTTTAAACAAACCTCCAAGTGATGCTCATCCCCAAGACATTTGAGAAGCACTGTCTAAACACAAGGATTTTCTCTTGTTCATTGTTGCATTCTGTCTCAGCTCCTGGTGCTTAGCTGACCAAAATGAATATATTAAATAAAGAATAAAAATGCCTCTTAGAGATACATCCATTTTTAAGATTATTTTGTTATGGAATATTTCTCATAAAACACACAAAAAACATCATAAATGCCTAACAGGTCCAATACTCTGTGTAGCAAATTAAAACTGAAAAATTTGACACATTTAGTTTTGATGTTTTTGTTTGGTTTTGAGACAGGCTGTCCCTATGTAGCCCAGGTTGACCTCAAATCACAACCCTCCTGCCTCAACCTCCCAAGTGCTTGGATTATAGATGTATGCCACTATGCCTGACTTTCTTTTAGGTATTTTAGAGAACAGAAACATTGCAGAGACAACTGTAGGCTTTCTGCAGATTGCCTTCTCAATTTATTCTTCTTTTTCCTTCTCCAGTAATAACCAAAATCACGACATTGGTATTAATCAATCTTCTACATGATTTATGCTTTTACTCCTTATTCCTGTGTCTATAAACACTGTATGAAGTTGTTTTACAGGTTTTAAAACTACTTAAATGGTATCACACTGTACCTACCCTACAACTAGCTTTTCTGTATTGTTTTTAAGGTTTATCATTGTGCAGACACAAAGCTGTGATTCATCATTGTGAAATATTCCTGTGTATGAATATATGATGATATATGAATCTGCTCTTCTATTCATGCTTTGTAAGTGTTTCAGGTTGACTTTGGTTTTTCATTCTAAAAAGCAACATTGCCACAAATATACATATCTTCAGATGCAATCAAGTAGTGTTTCTCTAATGTATCTACCTAGGAGTAGATTTCTAAGGTTGTAGGATATGAGCATTTCCAGTCTTAATAGGTAAAATCAAATTTCTCCCCCAAATGGTTGCACTTGTTTCTCCAATTTTTTCCCCAATGTTTGGTATTGTTGGGCTCTAAAATTTCTGCCACTTTGATGAGTATAAAATGGTATCTCACAATTGTTATAAGTTTTCCATACCTTAATTTCTAGTGAGGTTGAGCATCTTTTTTATGGTGTCATAAACTATTGAAGGGCTGGGGTGTAGCTTAGTTGGGAAAGTGCTGTTTTGTACTCGGACCTGAGGTTCGATCCCCAGAACCACAGAAAATGGGCCTATGTAGCCCAGGCTGGCTTGAACTTGAGGCCATCTTCCTGTCTCAGCTTCCCAAGTGCTAGGATTATAAGCATGCACTGCAGCCATCTTGAGACACCCTACTTAAAAGCAGTAGCTTTCATCTGAGCGCATTCTCACTGTGTGCCACACATCATTTGTTAAGGTTTGAATATGTCTTCTCAGAAAATTCAGAGTTGCTGATATGGATGTGATAGTACTGAGAGGTGGGGACTCCAATAGGTGATTAGACCATAATGGCTCCTACTTGTAAATGGGACTGTTAGGTGTTGTGGAGTCACTATCTGACTCATAGCAACCCTACGTACAACAGACGAAACACTATTTTTGTGTTTCTCTGCTATTCATAGGGATTTCAATGTCTGTTTGTTCATTGGGAGTGGGTTGTCGGGTCCTTCTCCCAAGCCTACAGTACCTGGTGTTCCCAGGCAGTCTCCCATCCAAGTACTAAGCAGGCCTGACCCTGCTTAACTTCTGAGATCTGATGGGATGGGACACCACAGTGGTACAGCTCTGTAAATGGGACTAATGTCCTTAACCCTTTGACTCCCAATTTCAAATCAAAACATATGACAATAAGTATTTTATTTCCAGAAACTTTTCACTACAATGAACAAAACAAGAACATGATTAGCAAGATAAATGCCATGCATAATATGAGTAAAAACATCATGTAATTAGTGATGTGCATCATTTAAGTACAAAAACTCTCATAAGAAAAAGTATATAATCAGTAAAGTAAGAACAATTGGCATGTAATCAGTATACCAAGAAATTCAGTTGACAATGCAAAAACAATGACAGATAGAAAAAGCAATGTTAGGTACAATAATAATATATTTTATATGTGATAAGGTGTAAAACAATTCTTATACAATGGTCGATTGCACATTGTACCGATAGATTTTGTTCTTACCTCAATTTTATTTTTGAACATTTAGTGCCATCTTCTTCTTGTAGTTCCTTCAACAGGTAGACAATCACCCATATTGATCACGACTTTTGCAGAGTTTGACAGCCTGCCTTGCCTCTTTTGCATTTTACTTTACTGTTCTGTTTACCTATGGTAGTCATTTTCTCTGCCAATGGAACTAGAAATTGAAGCAATTTTGTCTTGTCTCTGGATCTTTCACTGTATAAGACCCATGCATTTATAACAGCTACCATCAACAGTAAGGGCTGGGATTTAGTTCAGTTGGTAGAGTGCTGCGCTGCAGTCTCTGAGGACCCGAGTTCAATTCCCAGCACCGCAAAAATGGGAGAAGGGCCTGGAAATCCACTCCCAAGCCAATCCCAAAACAGTCAGCCATTGAAAACCCCATGAGGGTCACTATGAGTCGAATACCAACTTGATGGCACCTAACAACAACAACAACAACCATCAACGGTACCTTTTTCCACTACTTTCTTGATTTTCTGTCAAATTCATACACTCCACCCATAAGAACAAATAAGAACAAATTATATGTTATAAGAACAAATGAGTGATGGATAATCTGCACTCACTTTGTTCCCATCTTTCTGTTTCCTATTGGTTTTCTCTACATGACTGACAATCATGGCAATTACTCAGACAAGTGACTTCTTTGCTATCCTGCCACCTTTCAGCTAATCTTTCTTTCTGATTAGCAGCAAACTGAAACTCTCCCCTTTTACATTTTCCCTGAAATTTTGATATCTTTTCTTAAAAGAATACAAGTATCAACTGCTGGAAGTGGGATCTTATTGAGAAGATGTACACACGTAAAAAAAAATACTATAAAAAGTGAATTTAATGTCAAGATTTTTTTGTTTGTTTGTATGTCTGTTTGTGGTACTTAGAGGTTGAATCCAGGGCCTCACTTATACTTTGCAAGTGCTCTACCACTAGGTTGCACCCCAGCCCCTCCGCTCCCCTCTTTTTTTTTTGAGTCAGGGTCTTGTTAAGTTACACAGGCTACCTCTGGTCTTACACTCTCAATCCTCCTGCCTCAGTCTCCCAAGTCACTGGGATTACAGGTGTGTGCAATGACACCCAGTTTACCATCAAGATTTTTAATAGTTTTTGGCAGATTCAAGACCACCCATTCACCCAGGATTATTTTTTGTTGAGAATTGACCTCTGCAGAATTCACATAATAAACATTCAAATCATAAGTGTAACGCGTTATAGAATCACAACATTCCCAAGTTTTGATTCCTCTCTTAACTGATGCTAGTGGTAAATACTGTTTTAGGCTTGATCTGCCTTTGAACTTTATCATGGATTCACCTATGCTCTGAAAAGGGCTTTCTTCGCTTGTTTTCTGGAATGTGTATCTCAGACATGAAACTACTTCATCTACATAGTATATTTGGAACCATCAGTAGTTTTTGTTGTAGCTTACTGAAATATAATTTAAATAGCAACAACAGATACCTGTGGTAATACCTGATTTTATTGCTTCATTTTCCAATGAAAAGTTTTGAGACCAATAATGTTATGTGTTTGAGTCTGCTGTAGCTCATTACCAGCATACATCCCAACACCAACATAATTTCTCCAGGATCACTATGTGGAATTTCAATTGGCTTTTGCTGTTTGCATAACAACTGCAAATGCTCACTGGTACACTCACTTATGAAGATTAGCAGACTATGAATAAAGAATAAAAGCCACTTGGCAATCTGAAACATAGTGGGACAACAGTGTGCAAACTTAATGGCAGCAAATCCTTCTGGTATTTCTGTGAAACTTTGTGGGGCATATGTGTCCCAATGGTAGTTAAAGGGTTAACAGAGACTTTGCCCAGTGTTTGGCTCTCTTGCCCTTTTACCTCTTGCCCTATGAAGACATAGTGCTCCTCCTTCCAGAGGAGTATCTGGTGGCATCTTGGAAGCAGAACCTGAATCCTTATCAGGGAATGAACTTGCTGGCATCCTGATCTTGGACTGCCCAGGTTCCAGAACTGTGAGAAAATAAATTTCTGTTCTTTATAAATTACCTCAAGCTTTGTTGGATGCTCCTGTCCCAGGGACTTCATGTCCCAAGCACCTGCTCCTCTGCCCATGAGCCTTCTCTGGCTCATTACCATGTCAGCCACACTCTCAGGACCAATCCTCAATCAGCGAGGGTGGGACTTGGTGAATAAGTACCTAGCTTCTTTGTCCTTGGCTGGATAAATCTGAGGTGTGTTTTATATACTATTTCAGTGTGTCTTGGGCCAATGGGAATGGGCCCAGGAGAGGCCCATAATAATGGCCTGCTCAGCAATGTACCTTTTATCAACATTTCCAATTTCTTCATCTCAATTCCTCCATCCCTAACTGCACTTCCCAGGATTATCTGTGAAATAAACTACTTATACCTACAGCCTTGCCTGGGGTCTGCTTTAAAGGGAAGCCAAGCTAAGACGGCCCCCTGGGAGATCATGTGTCAGAGAATTGTGATCGTGCTGACAAGGCCTCTGGCAGACCTTGTGTAGTATCTTACCAGATGCACCACCACCATAGCCTAGCCGGAGTGGGCTGGGGTGGGGAGCTCTAAAAACTTGTAGGATGAACCTAAAATACTTCCAAAACAAGCATGGAAAATCATTCATCTAAATGGTAAAATGAGATATTCTATCTTTATTTTAAAAGGCTACAAACAGCCAGGTGCCTTAGCTCATGCCTGTAATCCCAGCACTTGGGAGGTTAAGGTAGAAGGATTTCAAGTTTGAGGCCAGAGGCAGCCCACACAATTTAGCAAGAACTTGTCTCAAAATATAATGTTTATAAAAAGACTGGAGGTGCATCTTAGTAGTACAGTGCTTGCCCAGTGTGGGCAAGCCCTTGGGTTCAATCCCCTAGTATGCAGAGAAAGAAGGAAAGAAGAAAAGAGAGAGAGAGAGAGAGAGAGAGAGAGAGAGGGAGAGAGAGAGAGAGAGAGAGAGAGAGAGAGAGAGAGAGATGCACACAGTGAGACCTATATCATAGTGGACTCAAGGAAAAGAAAATTCCAGACAGCGTATTTTTTATGTATGCTGTTGTTAGGTGCTGTCGAGTTGGGTTTGACCCTCATAGGGTTTTCAACGGCTGATTGTTTTAGGATTGTTTCCAGAGTGGATTGCCATGTTCTTCTCCCGTTTTTGCAGTGCTGGGGACCGAACCTGGGTCCTCAGAGAGTGCAGAGCAGTGACCTACCAACTGAGCTAAACCCCAGCCCCCATTTTTATATAGGCCTTATGATCTTACACAGTTGGGGACTCTGCAAAAGGCTTTACAGACTGCCCCGTGACTGAAGGGAAAGGTGGGTTTGAATTCAGACTATATTCTGCTTACCAAACTGTGCACCCATATGAAGTGTCTATGTTTTTAAATTTTGCATAAAATAGGTCATTCACACAAAACCCTGTAGGCAACCTCCCCATCTCTGCTGATTCTCTCTAAAAAAATTAGCTAGGTTTCATCTTCAGATCTAAAATATCATTGCTGGCAATATATTTTTTATAACTGATCTTGAACAAAAGCAATTTGAAAGCCCTGGGCTATTTGTTGTAATGGAATTTTCCTCATGTGAAAAAGTAAGCATTGCTGTTGTATTATTAATGGAGTTCTATCCTTTTTTCCACCAAGTTGACAGTTTTAGTATCATGTTGGTACGATTTATTCTACTAACTGATTAGAATACTTCTGTGTCACATTTCTGTCTTCCTTTTCAAGATTGGAAATGTTTGTATTCTTGCTGTGTTTGCCCACCATTTAATGAGATTTGAACTTGTTTGCTTTGTGTTGAATGAGATTAACCCCCCTGCTGGTGTCCACCCTCCAGTCTTTGTGTTGGGGAGGCCCTCTTTTATTTGGGCAAATGGATGGTTATTCTCAGCAATAAAAATGAGCAAATCATGTGAAAGGACCCATACCTCAAAAAAGCAGAGAGTGACCTCTGTTTGACCTTGAGATCTATGCACTGAAGAGGAAAGTTCCCTAACAGACAAAACAAGCTGCAAGCCAGAGAGAAAGCGATGAAGATTGCTTACTTTCTGATTACTTTGTTTAAACCAACCTCCTCTCTGGTTTATAATCCTTTATGGGAGCATATTAAGAAGGAGCAGTTTAAGGTCTGTTTAGATCAGAGAAGAATCATGAAGTAAACAATTAATATTTACGAAAGGAACCCAGAACCCTGTATTTATAGGTTTTTTCTCCCCAGATTTAATGAATCATAGCCTTGGCCTTGCTCATAGACTTCTCATGCATTTATTTTTATTACTGTTGTCATATACTCACTGCTTAGACTCTTTGTGCTGTTTTTGGACAATCCACAATTAAGGCAACTCATTGGAGCAAATATTGCAATCATTTCTGCTAGTGTGAATCAGGGACAGAATACAGGAGTATCAATTCCAGTAACAGGGAGATGAATTCAATACTTGTCTTATGCTGGCATAGAAGACTTGTAACTTTTGCTTTGGATGATTTTTTAAAAATCAATTGATATTCTTTCCCTTCTAGCCTAAGACTCCATTTATCCCAGCCCAGTGTCTAGTTTAAGGGATCGCCATTGCTCCTGCCCACAGCTGATCTACCTTGTCCATCTGCTGGGCTTCTGCACAGGTTGGTTTCTCCTATTGGGATGCCCTCCCCAGTTTCTTATGCCTATGAATCCTACTCATCTGCAAAGAGGAGTTCTAGTCCTGGCTCTTCTAAGAAGCTTTCCCGGACTGCACTGGCACCTTCTCCACCTTCTCCAAAAGCACCAACAACCTACTGCTTGTCCCTTCCTGGAACAGCACTCTCTTTTCAAGCTTATAGTCCTTTCTTCCCCCAGGTAGATTCTAACTTCCTAAAGCAGGAATTATAAATTGCCACCACCCAATAATCCATTCTTCCCCATCTTTAATAACTAAAGGCCCAGTTATTCAGAGTGGAATTGATTGCATAAAAATTACATTTTCCAGCCTTCTTTGCCAAATATGATAATGTAACTAAACTCTGATAAATGAGATATAAGGAGAAATGTTTTCTGGAAGTTACAGGAATATTGCTTAAAGGGAGCAGATTCAGCTGGGAGGCTGGACCTTTTGTCTTTTCTTCCTTCCACCTTCCAGCTGCCTGAGGTGAAGATGGGGTGTCTAGAGTGAAGAAAGCCGTCTTGGAACATGAGGTGACATTCAGGATGGAAGTCACTTAGTAAGGATGATGGAGTCAAAAATTAAAAGAGGACAATACCAAATGATTTTGTGGAGACACTATTCCATCCCTGGACCATCTCCTCTAGACATCTTTTCTGAAAAGAATATATATCTTTTATGTTTAAGCCACTGTTGTTTCAGACAGTCTAATCTACTTCTCTCTGGCCCAGCTTCTTAAGATGAGATCAGATTTTTTAATCATTGTATCTGCAGCAGTACCTGGCACAATACATGATAAATTCTAAGCAGGTAATCTGTTAAAGCTTGAAATATTTTCCTTCTGACCCATAGCAGTTCACATCCTCTCTTTAAAATCTCTTTAAAATCATGCCCACAGATGTTATGCTTTAATTTTAAAAGTTGATATTGTTTCAACTTTTGGAAGTCTAGAAAAAGTGCCACAAGCTCTTATGTCATGGTTGATTTTGAAAGAATTCCAAAATTTCTCCTGCCACCCAAATTAGGAACTGAAGAAAATCCCAGTGATAGCTGGGTGTGGTAGTGCACATCTGTAATCCTAGTTCAAGGCCAGCCTGAACTACATAGTAAGTTCCAGGGCAGCCTGGGCTATACAGTGAGACCCTATCTAAAAATAAAAAGAAAGAAAGAAAAGAAGAAGAAGGAGGAGGAGGGGAAAAAGAAGGGGAAGAGGATGGGAAGGAAGAAACAGGAGGAGGAGGAGGAAGAAGAGGAGGAGAAGAAAGTCTCACTGATTGTCAAAGCTGTCCAAAGCACCACCACTTCCACATCTCTCATCTGCCAGACACTCGGTATCTGCTCCCCCTGCTGTTGGAAAATAATGATTTCTGACTCTTCTCTCCCTTCCATATCTTCTGTAAATGACTTTCATTGTCAGAATCCTTGAGAAAAATTTTGCTATAAGGGATTAGGAGAATATATAGCTCCCAAGCTTCTAGCTAACGTATCAGATGGGTGACTTTTTTCGTAATAATAAAGGTAACTCTAATTCAATTTGGTTTGAATTATAAGCAAATGTGTTAGCTCTTATCATGAGAATTCCAGAGGCAGAGCTGGTCTAAGAGTATCTCTAGCTTTGTTTCTCTGCATTTTTATTGGTTCTGAACTTAACTGTGGACTGGTGTCACCCGCAGGTACGTCTCACATGGCTGGCATTCTAGGTTTTTCCACATTTCCAACTTCTTGAACAGTTGATTTCCAGGTCCCAGAAAGGTTGCTAATAATCCAGCACCTCTGTCTCCCCAGCTATTCCTCATCAAGTGTAAAATTCTACTATATCTCCACATGGTTCATCCTTAAGCCTCCAAATGCAAAAAGTTCTGAAAACTAAGGAATATTTTCTTAACTTTGGTACAAACACAATTGACATTACAAACTGACCTGAACTGGTTGCTATAAGACTATTTATAATATTTATTTATTTACTTGCTTATTTATTTTGTGGTACTGGGGATGGAATCCAGGGCATTGCACATGCTAGGCAGGTGCTCTATCACTGAACTATATCCCCAGCCCTATAATATTTATTTACTCCACTTACAGTGAATATATACATGTTTCTCTACAGAATAATCATATTTGACTACAAGGTAATGTGTCACTCCTTAAACAGGGTATTGTGTAATATGTGATGTAACAATCTTACAACATTATGGTGAAGATAAAAAAATTCCGATCACCCCGTGACATTGTAGGCATGATAATGTCTTAGCACTATGCATTACTCACTTATTTGTGTTGATGCTGGTGTAAACAAATCTACTGCACTGCCAATTGTATGTATAAAAGTATAGCAATACAGTTATGTACAATACATAATACTTGATAGTGATAACGAACAACGATGTTACTGGTTTATGTATCTACTATAGAGTGTTCTTCTCTATATAAAAATGTGTACTGTAAAACAGTATGTTGTGTTACCATAGCAACAGCTTATACATCTCATATTTGTATAAGTGCACCCTACAATGTTCGCTTTTCAGAACTTGTTAGGTGCCAAGGAGTTGAGTCTGACTCAGAGTGACACTAGGTACAACAGAATGAAACCCTTCCCAATTCTGTGCCAGGCACATGATCTTATTTATATTTAAGTCCATTGTTGCAAACACTATGTCAATCGTCTAGTTGGGAATATTCCTTTTTGTTTTGTTGTTGAAAGGATACAACCCTGACACACACGTTTCTTAACTTTAAACCAAGCAGTGTTTCCTTGTTCTGTTCAAATGACTGACTCCATGTACAGATTCCTCATGAGTACAATTAGATGCTCTGGTATCTCCATTCTTCACACTGTTATCCATAATTTGTTATGATCCACACAATCAAATGCCTTTGCATAGTTGATAAAACATAGAAAGACATTTTTCTGGTATCCTCTGCCTTTGGCTAATATCCATCTGACATCAGCAATGATATTGCTAGTTCCATGCCCTCTTCTGAATCTGGCTTGATTTTCTGGCAGTTCCCTGTCTATATACTGCTGCAGGTGCTTTCAAATGATCTGTAGCAAAATTTTGCTTGTGTGTGATATTAATGATATCGTTCAATAGTTTCCACATTCTGTTGGATATTCTTTCTTGGAAAAGGCACAAATATGGATCTCTTCAGTAAGTTGGCCAGGTAGTTGTTTTCCAACTCTCTTGTCATAAACAAGTGAGCACCTCCAGTGCTACATCTGTTTGTTGAAACATCTCTATTTGTATTCCATCAATTCCTTGAGCCTTGTGTTTTGCCAATTCCTTCAAGGTAGTTTCCACTTTGTCCTTCAACACCATTGGTTTCTGATCATATGCAACCTCTTCAAATGGTTGATCATCTGCCAATTCAGTTTGGTATAATGACTCTGTATTCCATCCATCTTCTTTTGATGTTATCTGCATCATTTAATATTTTCCCTGTAGAATCTTTCACTATTGCCACTTGAGGCTTGATTTTTTTTCTTCACCTCCCTAAGCTTGAGAAAAACAGAATATGTTCTTCCCTTTTTGCTTTCTTTCTCTAGCTCTTTGCACATATCATTATAATATTTGACTATTTCTTTTCTAGCTGCCCTTTGAAATCTTCTGTTTAGTTCCTTAACTTTCTCATGTCTTCCATTTACTTTAGCTGCTGGAGTTTCAAGGGCAAGTTTCAGAGTCTCTTTGATGTATAATTTGGTCTTTTCTTTTTTTCCTGTCTTTTAAATATCCTTTTGCTTTCCTCATGAATGATGTCTTTGATTTCATGCCATAATTCATCTGGTATTCTATCATTAGTGTCTAATGCATTAAACCTGTTCTTGAGGTGGTCTCTGAACTCAGGTGGGATATACTCAAGGTCATACCCTGGCTCTTGTACACTTGTTATAATTTTCTTCAGTTTCAATTTGAACCTCCATATGAGTAGTTGATGGTCTGATCCACAATCAGCACCTGGTGTTGTTTTGACATTTGATACTGAGCTTTTCTATCATCTATTTCAACAAATGTAGTCAGTTTGATTCTTGTATGTTCCATCTAGTGAAATCCATGTGTATAGCTGCCATTTATGTTGGTGAAAAAATATATTTGTAATGAAAGGGTCATTGGTCTGAAAAAATTCTATCATGCAATCTCCAGCATTGTTTTTGTCACCAAGGCCATATTTTCCAACTATCAAGCCTTCTTCTTTATTTCCAACTTTTGCTTTCCAGTCATCAGTAATTATCAGTACATTCAAATAGCATGTTGGATCTATTTCAGATTATAGGAGCTGGTAAAAGTCTTTCCTATTTTCATTTCTGGCGTTAGTGGTTGGTGCATAAATTTGAATAATAGTCATATTAATTGGCCTTCCTTGTAGGTGGTGGATATTATTCTATCACTGACAGCCTTGGACTTCTGGACAGATCTGGAAATCTCTTTTTTAATGATGATTGCAACCCCATTTCTCTTTAATTTGTCATTCTTGGCATAGTAGACCATATGACTATCTGATTCAAAATGGCCCATGTCAGTCCATTTTAGCTCACCAATGCCTAGAATGCCAACGTTTATATGTTCTCTTTCCCTTTTGATGATTTCTAAGTTTCCTAGATTCATACTATGTACATTCCATGTTCCAATTATTAATGGATGTTTACACTTGTTCCTTCTCATTTTGAGTCATGCCACATCAGCAAATGGAGGTCCCTGGGTCTTTACTCCATTTCTGTCATTAAAGTGGACTGTACTTTGAGGAGGCAACTCCTTCCCAGTCATCTTTTGAGTATCTTGAAACCTGGGGGGCTTATTTTCTGACACTATATCTGACAGTGTTTCTCTGCTATTCATAGGGTTTTTAATGGCTCATTGTTTCAGCAGTGGGCTGCCAGGTCCTTCTCCCTAATCTGTCTTAGTCTGGAAACTCAGCAGAAACTTGTCCACCACGGGTGACTCTGCTGGTATCTGAAATACTGGTAGCACAGTTTTTAACATCACAGCAACATGTAAGCCCCCATAGTACAACAAACTGATAGACATGTGGGGGTCTCAGAACTTTGTCAGTAAGGGATGCACAACTGTTCTTTGGGGCTGTTTCCTGTTGGTGGTCCTCCAATCATCTACTCCTTTTCCTAACTTGGTTTTCTCCTTTTTAATTTAGTTTTTGTTTGTTTGTTTTGTTTTGAGACAGGGTCTTGCTGTGTACCTCAGGCTGGCCTAGAACTACTGTAGCCCAGGCTGGCCTCAAACTTAGGTCTATCCTCCTGTCTCTGCCTCCTGAATGCTAGGATTATAGGCTTGAGCCACCATGCCCTGCTCTGAAGTCTTTTCAAAGGACATTTTCTTCTAAGCTATCCAGTGTTTGCCTTTGTGTTTTACAACCAAGTGCCTTAATTGGTCCAGCTATAAATTCTTTTCTCAGAACAATGTCTGTAACTATACAAATTTGCACTCATTTTCAAGGGTTCATGGACCTCATTAACTACCATGAGACCGTAAGCCCCAAATTAAGAACCCCTGAAATAATAATGTTTTAGAGAGTGTGGAGTTATAATGACTTTTCCCCCCATCTTCCTACTATTTTGCTTTATTTTGTTTAGTTTGAGACAGGCTCTCACTCTGTAGCCCCGGCTGACCTCAAACGCATGATGCTCCTACCTCAGCCTCTCAAGTTCTGGGGTTGTAGGTGTGTGCCACCACATCCTGCCCTCTTATCTTTATTTTCCAAAATTTCCACATGATGCTACGTTCATCTGAGAGATCAAAATAAATTATATTTTTAATAAAAAAGTTATTCTAGAGACTTCACATACTGTTTCCAGAATCTTGGAAGAAAAACATATTAAGCCATCGTCTGTGATTAACATAAAGAAAATGTTGGTCAAAGTGTTCCTTGGATCTGTAAGTTGACCTTTGGCAAATCATTTAGCTGTCCTTTGCAGCCCTTTGGCTGTCATACCTGTGTGCTTTTTCCTCCAACTCCAACATGGCTGGGGTCAATGAAGTCACCATTTCTAAATGTTCTTCAAGGTTCTTCCATGGAAAAGCATTTGCAAACAGAACAAATGATTATTGCTGCACTATTATTTCTTAGAACATCAATGGCTGCTAGTCTTATATAAAATCTTATTTAAAAAGGACTATTTCCCCTATGCCTTTCTCTTGAATATAATAATTCCATAAAAATAAATGAAGAAATCTATTCTATTATGTAGTAAATCATAGGTTTTGTCATTTCACAGAAATGAAATTTAAATTCAAGTTTATATTTTTCTTTCCACTTACTTTCTCCACATTCTATGTCAAAGTTATATATCTTAGAAGCAAATGAAATGGTAAGCTTAATTTTATCTGTAATCTTAAAATTTAAATATGTAAGAACTCCAAACTAAAAAAAAAAGATCTTGAAAGTATGAATACCTGATTCTACCCTCTTTTTTTCATATATATGAACTACCAAACTGCTAAGGATGAGTTTCAGATCATTCTTCATAAGGTATTTGTTGTTGTTAGGTGCTGTTGAGTCAATGTCCGACTCATAGCGACCCTGCATACAACAGGCGAAACTATTGTCAGTGCTTCTCTGCTATTCATAGGGTTTTCAATGGCTGTTTTTTTCAGGAAGTGGGTTCTTGGATCCTTCTCTCATAAGGTGTTTAAGAATCAGGAAATCTGTTACTTTCTCAGATACTCTTGTCCAGTATCTTAAAGTTCTCTTTCATATTTAACCAAAGTAGCTCTGTGCCCAGCCACACAAGAGCCTTATTAATATAGTTCTCCTGGAAGAACTTCAATATGTGGGTTGCTTTTATCTGAATCCCAGGGACACATAGAGAAATGGCAGTCATTATGGAAGGAGAATCCATAGGCCTAGTCTCTGCCCTGTTATAAGTTTTGATCAAATATAAATAGTTTCATCTATATTATAGGACACATGGATGATAGAGTTTTAGAAAAATCAAATCAAGAGGTAAGTGGATAAGTAGATGTTTACATCTTAAACAGGGAGCCTTGTCTCCACTGACCAGGTCATGAATTCTGTCCTGGAAACTCACTCATGGAGGTAAGTGACTCTTTTGCAGAATAAAGGAATATATTTCCTAGGAAAATATTTCCAAAAGGAACAAAGAATTGATGAAATATTGAGTAAGATTCAGTGTATTTGAAATCTCTGTAAAATTAGGTCAGTCTTCCTTTTTATACCCAACTGACTATACCCAAATATTTATGGCTGAAGCCTCTGGCACACTTGTTGTTGTTAGATGCCTTTGAGTCGGGTCTGACTCATAGCTGCCCTATATACAACAGATCAAAACATTCCCTGACACTGTGCCACTGTGCCCAGCACTATTGTCAGTGCTCCTCTGCTATTCTTAGGGTTTTCAATGGTGAATTGAAACTCAGCAGAAACTTGGGAGTGGGTTGCTAGGTCCTTCTCCCTAGCCTGCAGCACCTGATATTCCCAGGCAGTCTCCCATCCAAGGACTAATAAGGCTGACCCTGCTTAGCTTCTGAGATCAGGCAGAATCAGATGCCAGGGTGCTATGGCTGCAGACCCCTCACATACTACTTGCTATAAATTGCTACACGCTCCCCGAAATCACTCAAAAACCTCCACTTCAGATTGTGTCTCATTGCTCACCAGCCTTCAAAATGCAGTTCTGTTCTACTAGTGGATATTGCCAACCACATTTCCCCAGGTTAGGGATGATAAGTTTTCTTCCTTCTCTTTGCCCCAAGTGCACACACTAGTTCTTCCCTAATTTCCTCCAGGAGCACTGAGACTGAACTGTGCTATCAATCACAGAGTGTACCACCCCAAGAATTGATATTTCCTGAGTCCATTCTCTTGTCCTGCCTCTGAACAGCTCACCCTACACCATAGAAATGGTCCAGATCTTTCCTTTCTATGAAGAATAGTTGTTCCCACCATCAATGCACCTGAAAGTAGGGTAATTTTCAGTCAGAATATAAAAATGTAAGAAGACTTAACTAAGAGAGGGAACTGAGAAATTTTATTTTCCTTCTGGGGATTGGAGATTAGCCTTTCCAGGACTTTGAGATGTGGAAAATACCTACAGTTCTAGCTATCTTGATACCAACCTAAGAATGAAACCAGCTCATAAATATATTTAGGACCAAAAGAAATTTAGTGAAAAAGAGCTGGAAATATTGAATTGAATTGATCTTTTGTTTTTGTTTCTCTTTGTGGTTTTTGAGACCTACCTTCAGAAGGTCTCACCGTGTAGCCCAGGCCAGCCTGGAAATCTGTATGTAGCCCAGACTGGCCTTGAACTCCTGTTAATCCTCCTGCATAAGTCTCCTGAGTGCTGGGATTACAAGTGTGCACCACCACACTTGGCTTGAATCAATCTTCAACTTGCCCTCATTCTAGAAAATTAATTAAGAGTCAATACATGTTCTCATAATTCAGGCCAAATGGAATTAGAATTATTTTTCTTACTGGAAAAAAAGGCATCCTAACTGATACATCTTCATATTCCTAAAGATGCCTCTACTGCCATTTTTCGCTCTACCAATATTAGATACCTATTTAATCTCTCATACAACAGATGAAAATTTCAGCTCATTTTTCAACACCTCCTCCACTGCTCCTTTTCATTCCTCTATTAGTGATCTTTATAACCATAAATAACATCCTTACAACTTTGTGTTTTGTTCTACCAACTGTCTTTTAATGCTCTTTATAAAATGTAAACATTAGCTTCCCAGCCAATCCACCCAGCAATTCTCCACCTCACTCTGCACCTTCTGTCATTTGTACTTGACTTTTGCATTATCAAAGTTGATAACATTTACAGTGTAACTGAACTTTGACTATAGGTTGATTATGAACAACTATAAATCAATATAATGATATTATTGTGGGTGTGTTTCTTAGCTCAAACTGCTGTAACAAAATACCACAAAGTGCTTGGCTTCAACAATAGTAATTTTTTTCCCTCACAGTTCTGGAGTTTGAGAAGTGTAAGGCCAGTGTGTTAGGAAGATTTGGTTCTCAGTGAGGAGTCTCTTTCTGGATTGGAGATGGCCACTTTAGGGCTGTGTCCTTATGTGGCAGAAGAGGAAACCTCTGGTGTCCCTTTCTCCTCTTATGAGGCACTAATTCCATCATTAGGGCTCTACCTTCATGACCTTGCCCCACAGTCTCTACTTTCTAATGTCATCGCATTGGGGCTGAGGGTTACAACATAAATTTTGAGGGAAGCACAAACCTTCAGTCTATAATGCTGCATAAATATTGTTTATTGCAGAAGCAACAATTACAGGGTTACCTTTCCTTTCTTACTAATTTGTTTTTCCTGAAATTTCTATCTGCCTATATATGTTTGTTGTTATTAGGTGCCATTGAGTTGGGTCTGATTCATAGAGACCCTGTGTACAATAGAATGAAATACTACCAGACACTGTGCCATGCCCAGCACTATACCAGTGTTTCTCTGCAATTCATAGTGTTTTCGGTGGCTGATTATTACAGGAGTGGGCTGCTGGGTCCTTCTCCCAAGCCTACAGCATCTGGTATTCCCAAATGGTCTTCCATCCTAGTACTAACTAGACCCAACCCTGCTTAGCTTCCAAGATTGGATGCCAGGGTAGTATGGCCGTATATGTTGTTTTTGTTAGGTGCCATCAAGTTGTGTCTGACTCATTGTGTGTGTGTGTGTGTGTGTGTGTGTGTGTGTGTGTGTGTGTGTGTAAAATATATAGCACATTTCCTTCCTTCCTTCCTTCCTTCCTTTCTTCCTTCCTCTTTCTTGTTTCTTTCTGACAAAGTCTTGCTGTGTAGCCCATGCTGGCCTAGAACTCTCTATGTAGCCCAGGCTGGCCTCAAATTCACAGTCCTCCTGCCTCAGCCTCCCAAGTGCTGGGATTACAAGACTGTGCTACCACACCTGGCCTATTTATAAATTTTTATAAATAGTATAGGAAAAGTTCCTGTATGATTATTTTTATAGTTACCTTTTGCAAATCTTTCTCTATGCATTTGTATGTATGTGTCTGTATATATATAATTTTTAATTTTTCAGTTTTGTGTACTATTATAATACTGTCTGTAGCCATCGCACCCTCACATCCAATCCTGCCTGATCTGGGAAGCTAAGCAAGGTCAGATCTGGTGAGTCCTTGGAGGGGAGACTGCCTAGGAATACTAGGTGCTGCAGGCTAGGGAGAAGGTCCTGGCAACTCACTGCCAAAACAATTTACCATTGACAACCCTATGAATTGCAGTGAAGCACTGACAATAGTGCTGGGCATGGCATAATGTCAGGGAGTGTTTCATTCTGTTGTACATGGAATTGCCATGAGTCAGACCCGACTCGACAGCACCTAACAACAACAACAACAACAAAAATTATATACTATGCATTTGGTTGTGGCTTTTTTCACTTGTATAACAGTATATCAGCAAAAAAACAAAAGACAAATTTTAAAAACCCAATATATCAGTCTGGGAATGTAGCTCAGAATGGCCTAGCGTGTGAAAGGCCCTAGGTTCAACCACCAGCACCAAAAAGTAAAAGTAAAATATAAAAAAATTCAAAAGCCAGGCACAGTGGCACATGCCTGTAATCCCAATGACTCAAGAGACAGAGGCAGGAGGATCCAGAATTTGAGGCCTGAGGCAGTCTGCATATCTGAGTGAGACCCAAACTCAAAATTAAAAAAAATAATAATAAAATAAGTGGGCTGGGACTGCAGCCTAGTGGTAGAGTACTTGCAAAGTATGTGTGAGGCTCTGGGTTCAGCCCCCATCTACCATACACACACACATACACACACACGTGCGTGCAAGCACGCACACAAACACCTACAAGTATATATACTTATCTTGGAAATCTTTCCATATCAGAAAAATGTAGCTCAGTTTACCTGTTTTCTTTTTACTCCCATCTAAGTACTTGGTGGGCTGGGATTTAGCTCAGTTGGTAGAGCGCCACTCTGCAGTCTCTGAGGTGCTGAGTTCAATTCCCAGCACCGCAAAAATGGGAGAAGGATGTGGCAATCCACTCTCTAGGCAATCCTGAAACAATCAGCCATTGAAAACTCTATGAGGGTCACTATGAGTCGGATACGACTACATAGCACTTAACAACAACAAGTACTTGGTATGCTGTGTCACAGTGTTGTTCATTTGTTTGCTTTTTGGTTTTCTGATTGTGTCAGACCTCAGTCATACAGTTGGACCAATACTTCTCTGTTACTGCCAGTTTAGTTTTTGTGTCACTACCCTCACTCTTCTCCCTTCACCATGGGCATCTATGGTCAAATACTTAATGTGTGTCTTTGCAACTCACCTGTCATATTTTTTCTCACAAAACACAGCATTATTTTGTAAGTGTAAAAAGTTTATAAGAACCAGGCACAGTGGTGCATGTCTACAATCCCATCAACTCGGGAGGCTGAGGCAGAGAATCTTGAGTTCAAGACCAGAGGCAGCCTGTGTAATTTAGGGAAACCCTGACTCAAAATTTAAAAAATAAATAAATGGGCTGAGTGTGCAACCCAGAGGTAGAGCACTTGCAAAGTATATGTGAGGCCCTGGGTTCAATCCCCAAGTACCTTCAAAAATTTTTTTGACAAGAAGTGATATGCTATATGTAACTATAATTTTATTTTATCATGCAAATTATGTTTGAGATCCATTCATATTGATAAATATGCCTGACTTATTCTTTTTAACTACTGTATAATAATACACCAAGTGGCTAGACTACATTATAGTGATCCATTCCCCCATGTTGGTCATTTGGGTTGTTTTGACTATTTGCTACTACAAACAATGATGCAATGAACATTGTTGTATGTATCTCTTTGTATATATGTATAAACCATTTCACCATTGACAGACAATTAGTTTAAAAATTTTTACTATTATCAGTCGGTCACAGGTATATGTATATTCTTCTAGTATATTGCATGCAAAAGCATTCTCATATAAAAGGTCATATTGTAAATTTTTATATCATTGTTATCTTCCAAAAATATCAATTTAACTTCCCAATAATTGAATATGAGATACTAGATTTTCTATATGTTCCCCTGCACTTGATGCACTCAATATGAAATTCTCATCCAAATTACAGTTAAGAAACAGTGGCACACACCTGTAATCCCAGTTACTATGGAGGCTGAAGCAGGAGGATGGAGATTTAGAGGTAGCCTGTACAACTTAGTGAGATCTTGTCTCAAAATAAAAACTAAAAGGGTCGCTTCGTGGTAGAGCCCTTGCCTAGTATGTATGAGGCCCTGGATTCAACTTCTCAGTACTGAAAAAAAAAAAAATACATCATTACAGTTCAGAATGCAAGCTTCTGATTAACTGTAAAGGGTGAGTTTCTTTTAATGTCTTTATGGTCCTTTTTGTTTGCCTCTTTTTAGTCTTTGACAGTTTTTCTATTGAATTATTTTTGTTTCATTGTCTTACATATTTGTGATATTAATTTTTTATCATATATGATGAAATCTTTTCTTCTAGCCTGTTAATTTTTCTTGCATTTTGGCTTTGGTGTTTTACAAAAATAAGGTATTTATCTATTGTTTGTTTCTTGCTTGCTTTCCTTGCTTTTTTGTTTGTTTCTTTGAGACAGGGCTTCAATATGTACTCCAGGCTGTCCTTGAACTACATGAGATCTTTGGGAGACAGTTTAGATTTAAACCATGACACTCATGCACACCTAAAACATTGAAAGATGAGACAGAAAATCCCAGCCCTCAAAATGTACAGTAAGAAATTTGCTGCTTCAATCTTTGTGGTGGTTGGGAAGTGAAATAAAAATATCACCTGAGAATGTAAAACCACAAACTAGCCTTCACACTGGCTTGTTAACCTAATTCACATGGCTCATGTTTTCTGAGAAACCTCAATCTGATGATTTATTTTTAAATGATTCCAGAGCAGATGTAACACTGATACCTAAACCCAACAAAGAATGCACAGAGAGAACAACAGACCAACCTCACTTAAACATATCAATGCAAAATCACCAAATAAAATATTAACCAGCACCAGGTGTCATGGTGCACACCTGTAATCCCAGCAATTTGGGAGGTGGAGGCAGGAGGATGCCATGTTCCAGGTAGAGGCAGCCTGCATTACTTAGAGAGACCCTGTCTCAAAATAAAAAATAAAAAATAAAATGGGTTGGAGGTGTAGCACAGTGGTAGAGCACTTGCAAAGTAGTGGGTTCAACCCCTAAGTACCACATATATCAGAATTATATATATATATATCAGAATATATATATATATATATATATATACATATATATATCAGAATCAAGTTACACAATTAAAATAACTGTGACATTTATTCTATGAATGAAGAGATGGTTCAATATTAGAAATCTATTTATATTACTATGTCTGAGAAGAAAAGTGATAAGTTTGGAGGAGAACCCTTTCTTAATTTTGAAAACACTGTATAAAATACAAGTTGACAATAGCTTGCCCAACATGTATTTATTAGTTCAGAAGCTAAAGTCCATTTTGATGGAGAAAACTGGGGATAGTCATGACAAAGGGAAGGAAAAAGATGCTGTCATTACCATCAATATTTAAAACTGCCTGAGGATACTGACAAATGCAATTAGACAAGAGTAAGCATAAGAATTGTAAAAGGGATGGTAAAATTATAACTACTTGCAAATAATATGAGTTTATACTTAAGAGAAGAACTAAAAAGTGATAAATAACAAGATAATCCAGTAAATTACAAGACATAAAATTAATATATAACAGTGAATAACTTTCTTATAGAAAACAACACAAGCTAAAACAATTAAGTGAAGACCACATGTGCAGCAGCAAATACAACAAAGAGATAAACTACTTGAGAATAAGCTTGTCAAGAAATATATAAAAGTCTGTGCATATAAAGACTATAACCTTCACTTATTAAGAAAATTGCACATTGAAACTAAAATAAGATACCCATTAGAATAGGAAAAATCCACAAGTTGAACAATATATTCTATTAACAAGGATACAGGGAGTAGGGTGATCTCATACATTGCTAGTGAGAACAAAACACAATATAATCATAATAGAAGGCAACTGGCAATATTTCCCTAATTTACAATGCATTTACCCTTAGCTCTGGCATTTCCACTTTTAGAGAGTTTATATTTCCCCTGCATAATGACAAAATAATGTATATGCAGGATAACTTATCATTGCATCATTGTCTACAAAAGACAAAGAGTTGAAATAACCAAAATGCTCCACAGTGAAGAGCTGGTTAAGTCAACCATGCTATGTTTACAATACAACTGTTTAAAAAAATTAGGAAGCTTCTTTGTTACTGATCTGTAACACTCTTCAGGATTCTATTTTAAATAACATAAGGAAAGTGTAGAATAGTAACATAATTTTCTGCCATTTATGCAAGCAAGAGGATAAAATAATGTATGTTCTTATTTGCTTGTATCTGCATAAAAATTTTGTAAGTATTAAAAAGAAACTAATAAAAGTGCTTACAGAGAGGAGAGAGTATATAAAAAGGAAGAGTAAAGACTGGATTTATCATTTACCAGAAGGATAAAGATGTTGATTAATGTTGGATTTTGTTAAGTCAGGATAGTCTTGATTATGTTGCAGTAAAATAAAAACACACCAAAATCTCAGTCAGTATTTTTTTTTCTTTCCTCCACTAAATGTCCATCATGGGCCAGCCGGGGACTCTATCCCATAGTTCAGGGATGGATATATGACATAGTTCTGACCAATGAGATGTGATGAAACACACTGCAGTGACTCTGGGAAACATCTCTTCATTCTTGCAAAGAGATGAACAGGAATTAGGCAGAGTGGTGCACACCTGTAATCTCAGTAATTTGGGAGGCTGTGGCACGAGAATCGCAAGTTTGAGGCCAGAGGCAGCCTGAGTAACTTAACAAGACCTTGTCTCAAAAAAAACCACTGTGATTGCAGCCCAGTGGTGGAGCACTTGCAAAGTTTTTACAAGGACCTGAGTTAACCCCCAAGGAGAGAGAGACAGAGACAGAGACAGAGACAGAGACAGAGACAGAGAGACAGAGAAATTAATTAACACCACTTCATTTTTACATACCTGCATAGGATGCTGTTACTAAAGAAGCCATCTTGTTTCCTTCAGAGTTGCAAACCTCGTATACTGGGGATAGTATCTAGATGTAAAGTTAGAAAGCATTTGAGTTCTTAATAATGTCAGTAAACCACCAGATTAGCCAACTCTAGAGACTTCCTACCTCAAAATTTATTATGTGAGACAGTGGAGTTTATTTATTGTATAGGCCATTTCAAATTAGATTTTCTGTGACTAGTAGGTAAAACCACTCACTATTATAGGTTTCTTACTCATTCTTATTTTATTGCATTGACTGGTTCTCCCAAATTAATGTTGTATTGTATTGTGAAAGCAAATATTCTTGATTTAATAGGATTACATTAAATTTGCCACCAAATATCATGATAGCTATAGGATTTTGGTAGGTCCCTTTATTAAAGATAAGAAATTTCCCTTCTATAGCAATCTGCTTAGAAGTTTTTGTTTATCTGTTTGTTTGTTTTTAATCATTAACAAAAGTTAGAGCAGAGTGTGGTAGCACACAAGTCTGTGATTCCAGCACTCAGGAGGCTGAGACAGGATTGCAAGCTCAAGGCCAGCTTGGGCTACATAGCAAGACCATGTCTCAAAAAAGAAAAAAAAAAAAAGTTAAATTTAATCAATTATGTTTTTAGCATCTATTAATGTAATTAAATATTTTAATCTATGTGTGTAGTGAATTATATATACTTTCTTTTTTTATATATATATATACTTTCTAAGTTAAAATTGACTCTTGGACTGTGCTAATTAGCCTCCTCTGTCATGATAATTGATAGGGTGATATACTTAGTATATCTTGGTATACTTTGTATTTACATTGCTTAAATTTAAATAGCAGCTTTGCATCTATGTGGCAAGTATGGTGGATCTTGCTGGTACCAGTGCTTTGCTAGCCTGACAAAATGAATCACATACCTTTCCAGCAAATAATAGATGTAACATAGAAATTATCTCCTTTTGGAAACTTTAGTAGTACTCTCCCATAAAACTCCTTAGATTTGGTGTGTTCTTTATTTTTAACTTTTAAAACATTATAAAAATACAAAAAAAGATAAACCCCATTTACTGATGCCCTAAAAACTACATCTCATAATGATGATTTTATCTACGTCCTCCTAAGAGTTTAAAGGAAATTATTGTTAGCACACGATTTGGGGGGTCGGGAGTTACTGGGGGTCTGAACCCAGGGCCTCACACATGATTATAGACCATTCTCTAGGTACCAGGGTGCTTGCTACTACTGGGAGAATCCATTTCTATGCCTTCTTTGAATTTTATTTTTATTTAGTGTAAATATTTGCAAATATTCTACCATTGAGCTGCACCCTCAGCCCTTTCTTATTTTTCATCTTAACACAAGTAGTGCAGCCTGCCACTAGCCTCAAACTTGTGATCCTCCAGCTTCTGTCTCCCAAGTCGCTGAGATTATAGGCATGTACTGATGCTCCCTGCAGCAAGTGATTTTTACTTGTAGATATTTCAGCATGTATCCCGAAAACATAAACATTTTTAAAAAGATTGCCACAATAATATCACTAAATATCCAGGGAGTGTCCAAATCTCCTTGTATGTCTCATGCATTTTTTGAACAGTGTATTTGTATCAAGATCCAAATGTGCAGTTGGATGGTATTGTCTTGTAGGTCTCTTTTAATCTATAGCCTACACACACCTTTCTTTTTTGGTTGTAATTTATTTGTTGAAGGGACTGGATCATATGTTCCACAGAACTTCCTACAGTTTGATTTTGTTGATTATCTCCCTCTGGTGGTGTTTAACATATTTCTCTGTCCTCTATTCTATATAGCAATGAAGGTTTAAAAAATTATCCCATACACATAAAGTTAAATATGTTTGATATGTTTTAATCCACTGTAGGGGCTGGAGTTTAACTTAGTTGGTAAAGTGCTGCTCTGAGCTCTCTGAGGCCCTGGGTTCAATCCCCAGCACCATAAAAATGGGAGAAGGACCTGTAGCCCACAATAATTGTACCTGAAATAATCAGACATCAAAAACCCTATGAATAGCAGACAAGCAATGATAATGGTGTCGGGCATGGCATAGTGTTGGGAGAGTTATTTTCTGTTGTGCATAGAGTCTCTGAATTGGACCCAAACTGACAACACCTAACAACAAACAACAAATCCACTGCAATTGGTAATTTCATTAATGTAAAATTGTCATCTTTTTTAAATTTCAGGGACAGCCAAACCTGCCTGAGAAAATTTTTTTCTGGAGGTCAAACTCAGATTATTATACATGCTGTGCAAATACTCTACCATTGAGCTGCACCCTCAATCTCTTTTTTATTTATTTTGAGACAGAATCTTGCTAAGTTGTACAAGCTGCTTCTCACTCATAATCCTCCTGCCTCAACCTCTTGAGTAGCTGAGATTACAGATGTGTGTCATGGTACCAAGATACCTGTACATTTCTTGCCCCAGACTTGGAATTGACCTTTTCTCAAGTGAATGGTGATTCCTTTTTGTGGGAAATGATGATTATAGGCCATTCTCTAGGTACCAGGGTGCTTGCCACTACTGGGAGAATCCATTTCTATGCCTTCCTTGAATTTTATTTTTATTTAGCTTACATATAATCACATTTAATTTCTTTTTCTTCATTTTCCAACACTTTATTTCCCAACTTCTTAGATGATTTAATTTGAGGTTTGTCTCCTTTGGTAATTAAAATGTAATTCTACTTTTTATGGGAGGAAATATTTATTGGGGGCTTATGGTTAGAAACAATTAGAATTTTAAACATCCAATCTAAAATTATCTTTTTATCCATAAACTTAACCCAATCAGTCAATGTGATATAGAGACATCTGAACTATTCTACATATCTTACTTTGCCTTTTCTGGGATTTAGCTCAGTTGGTAGAGTGTCACTCTGCAGTCTCTGAGGTCCTGGGTTTGATTCCCAGCACTGCAAAAATGGGAGAAGGACGTGGCAACCCACTCCTAAGGCAATCCTGAAACAATCAGCCATTGAAAACCCTATGAGGGTTGCCATGAGTTGAACACAACTCCACGGCACCCAACAACAACAACAAACTTACATGTTTGAATTTTTTTTTAATGGGAGTGAGGATTTGTAACATTTGCAGTCAGAACTCATAGCCTAGAAATAAATTTTAAAAATAAGAAAAAGTTGTATACATCATAAATGCATAAAATATATGTAGATATTAGTCTATTTTATCATTTACTTCCATAAAATATACATAAAACTATTATAAAAAGTCAAATATTATCTAAATTTACCCACATAAACACTTAAGGATGGTACATGGCACCGTTCACCATTGAGAGAATTGTAAACAACTGTAAAGATGCAGGGTTCACCATAGCACATACTGAACTACTGTAATAATTTTGTAGCCACCTCGAGTTGCTATTGCAGTGAACTCAGGTGTTGAAGGGTACCTGTTAAAACACCAGGTGACACCCATCCACTCTGAGTGAGCAGTTCATCTCTCCAGCAAATTAAGTATAGCAGTAAAAAAGTAATCTCTTGAGGTTCCTATGTGTTTTTCCTTGTATATAAAACATATACAAAATATGTGTTAATCAATTGTTCGTGTTATTGTTGTTATTGTCTTTTGACTAACATTGGGTTATTAGTTGTCAAGTTTTAGGGGAGTCAAAAATTATAGGCATATTTTTGACTGTGTAAGAAGCCAGCGCCCATAATCCCTGAATTGTTCAAGGGTCAACTCTATTTATTTTGCATTTACTCTTGAATAATGAAGTGTTGAAGATATTTTTCTGTTGTCTTCCTTTATGTGAGAGATCTGATATCTGTCTTTGTAGAGTTTAAAATACATATTTTACACATATACATATTTGGATGATTTTAGAATTTCTTCTTATACTTATTCTAAAATTTCACTCTGTGTATCCAGGTATGTTGTTATTGTTAGGTACCATGGAGTAGGGTCTGACTCATAGCAACCCTGTGTACAACAGAACAAAACATTCCTCCACACTGTGCTATGCCTGGTACTATGTCAGTGTTTCTCTGTTATTCATGGGGTTTTCAATGGCTGATTGTTTTTCAGGGTTGTTTTGGGAATGGATTGCCAGGTCTTTCTCCCATTTTTATGGTAGTGGGTCCCAAAGCAATCCTGAAACAATCAGCCATTGAAAACACTATGAGGGTAGCTATGAGTTGGACCCAACTCAACAGCACACAACACGGAAGAAGGGATCTGTAGGAATGAGGCAAAGAAAGGAGGGGAAGAGACATGACTCTGAGTTTGCTTGGGTTGAGGCTTATCTAGCCCACCTCGAGTCCTGAGGCGTGCCCAGAACTCTGTAATGGCTCTCTGTGGCATGCCTGGCTTGAAACCAAGAGGTCAAGGCAAGATGGCCCCCAAACAACAGCTCACCACAGGTACACCTGGCCTGAGCCTACAAGGTCGAGGCAAGATGGCCCCCGTCAGATGAAGCTGGGGCATGTCCCTCCTTGAATTTCTTGCTGAGTCATTGTCACCTGATATCATCTGATTGGTTGGTCCAATCATCTGATGTCACCTAATTGGCTAACCCAAAATGTCATAAAAACATCATAGATTCTGATTGGGCCGTAAGAATTTATAAGCACAGTATGCAGGCACTCTTACTCTCTCCTGCCCATTCCATCGGATCATCATCTAGAGAAGAGGTCTTCAGAAGCAGCCACCCACTGAGAGCAGCCTTAGGGGAGAGAAGAGCCAAGAGAGCCTTCACGGAGAGCACTTGAGCCAGAGTAGCTGTGAGCATAAATCTCTGAGTCTTGTCTCTGGAGGCTTCTCAGAGTGGCTGTGAGCATAATTCTCCAGGCAGAGCAGACACCGTCGTGGAGAGCACCCTGTGAGCTGTAACACTTAAGAGCTATAACGATAAAGTCAAGAGCTGTTTCCAGAAGACCTCCCAGAGTCATCCCTTACTCTGCAACACTCACCCAATCCCATGGGTCCCCAGAGAGTGTGTGTGGAGCTCCAAGTCCAGACCCGCTCCAGAGGAGCCCCACAGGGATCAAACCTAGGGCCTCAGCAAGCGCAGAGCAGCACTCTACCAACTGAGCTAACCCCCAGCCCCATGTCTAGGTATACTCACTTCTTATTTATATTCAGTTCTCAACTTGAAGACTTGTGTTTTTATTTAACCCTGGAATTTTATTTGTTTGTTTGTTTGTTTATTTATTTATTTACTTATTTATTTATGCAGTACTTGGGGGAAGTTGAATATGGCACCTCATGCATGCTAGATAAATGCCCTACTACTGAGATGCACCCTCAATCTCTTTAATTTTTTTATTTTGATACAGGGTGCAGCCTGCCTCTGGCTTCACTCGTGCCCCTCAGTCCCCTGAGTCACTGGGATTATAATGCCACAGCACCCAGCCAAGTTTTTCTTTTATTATATATTTTTTTATTATATTTTGAAAAATTTCCCCCTTTCATCTTCTCTATTTTTTATTTTCTGCAATGGATGTAGGTAGATTTGGGAGCTTCTGTCTATCTTCCTTGTTTCTCAATGTGTCCTATCTTTCTATCTGTTTTCTTACAGTATTCTGGGAGAAACCCTCAGGTTTTATTTTTAGCTCACTAAATAGCTCTTTATCTTAATTCATTTTGTTATTTCCCCCATACTAGTTACTTTTGTATCATTGTAACAAAATGCCTGACATAAACCACTTAACAGAGGAAGGAACACAAAATTTACCACAATACCATCTTTTCTGCTTGGTGTTACTTCAGTGGAAACTTAAAAATTCCCTGCTAAATATCAGGTCACAATGATTTCAACTCTTCAAGGCTCAGTTTACTCATCTGGCAAATAGAGATGATAACACCCCCAACCCTACAGAGTCATTATGAAGGTTAAAAAAAATAAATAAATAAAGGTGAAAAATAAATAAATAAATAAATAAATAAATAAAGGCTTGCACAGAGCCTGACCCAGAATTGGGGCTTTATGCAAAGTGCCACCCAGATAAGATCAGCAACTATGATACATATCAAAAGTAATATATGTCATCACCCCAACTGTTGGACCAGTAACCTTAATTCTATGTATATACCTCAAGAAAATAACACAAACTACAGAAACTTCTTTGTACTTGAAAAATGTTTATCATGGTGATCCCTATAATAGCAAGACATTGACAATATTCAGAACAGTCAATGATAAGGGAATGATTACATTAACCTGCCTTTCCTAAAGTGTATGTACATGTGTATGACTATGCAAGATTTCTTTGTCAACTCATATATAATCTTATAAAATGCATAATATTTTAAAATGTTTTTAAATTTTGAATTCTTTTTTTTTTTTTTTTTGCTGAACTGAATAGTTGAACCCAGAGCCTCACATATACTAAGCAAGTGGTATACCACTGAGCTGCACCTCCAACCCCCATTTTATATTTTATTGTTATTTATTTATTTATGTATTTTGAGACAAAGTCTTGCTATGTACCCCAGGCTGGCTTCAAACTCAGATTGATCCTGCTGCCTCAGCTTCCCAAGTGCTGGGATTGCAGGAGCACTCCATCATATACTCAGCTTTCTTTTTATTTTTGTTTTGAGACAGGGTCATGCTGTTGTGCAGGTTACTTCTGGCTTCAAACTGGAGATCCTCCTGCCTCCATCTCCTGAGTTGCTGGGATTACAGGTGTGCACCACTGTGCCTAGCTTGCATTCTTCCTTCTCCTCCTCCTTCTACAACTACTATTCTCCTCCCTCTCCGCTGCCTTCCTCCTCCTCCTTCTCCTCCTCCTCTTCTACTTCTTCTTCCTCCTCTTCTTCCTCTTCTTCTTCTTCTTCTTCTTCTTCTTCTTCTTCTTCTTCTTCTTCTTCTTCTTCTTCTTCTTCTACAAACACATATGATGCTTACTGTGGGCAGGCATGCCTGTAGCTGTAGCACCATGACATCATATCTCAGAAGCTAAGCATGATTGGGTCTGGTTAGTACTTGGATGGGAGACTGCCGGGAAACACCAGATACTGTAGGCTTGGGAGAAGGACCCTGCAATCCACTCCCAAAGATGAATCCACTATTGAAAACCCTATGAAAAGCAGAGAAGCTCTGACAATAGTGTTTCTCCTATTGTGAGACAATCAGCCATTGAAAACCCAATAAATAGCAGAGAAGTACTGACATAGTGCCTGGCATTGCACAGGGTCAGGGAACATTTCATTCTGTTGTACATAGAGTCACTATGAGTCTGACCTGACTAGAAGGCACCTAACAACAACATGTATAGGCATTATTCTAAGCAATTAAAAATATTCAAAATATTAGATTTATAACTATTTGTTCATTGATATATGTTTAGCATTTTTGGTAAAATATATTTTAAGAAAATATTTTTTAAATTATATGAAAGGATTAATTTAAGCTTCAATTGCTATCCACGTTCTTAAGATAAAATCTTCCTATTTAACATTCAACACATACTTTAATACTGTACGAAAAAGTATAACTTCTGGCATGAATATTTAAATTCTATTTTGTTTTGTGACCAAATTTATATTCAATATAGATTGAAAGTAACTACATGCTGCAACATTAAAATGGCCTAAAACTGGTTTCATAGTCCAATATTTAGAAGTCTTGCCTTTTCATATTTTGTTTCAAAATGAGGAAATGAGAGAGTGTTTTTGGTGTGTGTGTGATCCTCCTGCCTCTGCCTCCCCAGCCTCTGGGATTACAGGCCTGCGCCACCGCGCCCAGCAAGAAATGAGAGAGTTAAGGTTGTCATTTACAAACATTTCTCTACAAATACATTTAGGAATAGAATTTAGATTTAGATAATCATTATTTCAGTACATGAATTGTTCCTCTGCCTTTTTCTTTTTTCTCTTTTCTGTTTTTCTTTTTTTCTTTTTTCCATAGTAGGGGATTGAATCCAGAGCCTCATGCTTGGTTTGCAAGCACTCTACCACTGAGCTGCACCCGTAGCCCATTTTCTACTTTTTATTTTGACACAAAGTTTCACTAAATTACCCAGGCTGCCTCTGGCCTCTAATCTGCCATCCTCCTGCCTCCACCTCCCAAGTCACTGGGATTACAGGTGTGTGCCACTGCACGCCGCTTTTTTCTTTTTTTTTCTTATCATTTTTCCTTTTTCCTTTTTTCTTTTCTTTTTTCTAATTTTTCTTCCTTCCTTCCTTTCTTTTTTTCTTCTTTCTTTCTCCCTCCCTCCCTCCTTCCTTCCTTCTTTCCTTCCTTCCTTCATTCATTCCTTGTTAAGATAAGGTCTTTTCCTGTAGTCCCAGCTGGAACTCACTGTGTAGTCCTGACTGGCCCCAAACTTGTGATACTCCTGCCTCAGCCTCTTTAGTTGCTGGGATTACAGTTGTGCTCCATAGCACCAGGCCTACATTTTACTTTTTGAAAATAGAACAAGTATGATTGTAGTCTTTGACAATGAGAACTTTCTGGAATGACATTAATGGCTCTTCCAAAGAATCTTAATATCTGATGGGACCCCCATGAAGTGCAATAGTTTTCAGCCATTAAACATGATGCTCACAAAGACAATGTCTTATGTGAAAAATGTTTATGATTTAATGTGACAAGGGACAACAAGGTACAAGATCATAAATAGCTATGGAAATTAGATGAAGGCCATTTAAAACTATGTAAAAGCACTTCTGATAAAAAGACAGGAAGGGAATATGCAAAATAATAATAATGTGCTGACTGGTAGGGCTATGAGTATATTTTTCTCTTTCCTAACCTTTCCAAAGATCTGCTTGTTGTTGTTGTTAGGTGCTGTCGAGTCGGTATCCGACTCATAGCGACCCTCATAGGGTTTTCAGTGGCTGACTGTTTCGGGGTTGCCTTGGGAGTGGATTGCCAGGCCATTCTCCCATTTTTTGCGGTGCTGGGAATTGAACTCTGGACCTCAGAGACTGCAGCGCAGCGCTATACCAACTGAGCTAAATCCCAGCTCTGCAAGATCTGCAGTTTGCTTATATTATTCTCATAATTTAAACAATGGTCAGTGACCTTTAATAGCTTTCTGTTCAAGTTACCCTTGATTCAGACCATGATAAAAAGACATGCTGACCCATGAGGACTCTGTAGGTAGAAATCTTAAAGTGAAATGATTGCTAACTGACACAGGAACCTCTTTGTAATGCTCATGTTAGAAATGAGTGCCCATTGGCTTGCCTTTTAGAGGACAGAGTCCTTTAATGAGATCTTTTTGTACTTTAATCTTCCTTGTATGGCCTTTAATTAGACCAAACTGCTTACTATAGACTTTTTTTTTTTTTTTTTAATACTGGATGGTTGAATCCATGGCTTCACACAGGCTTTGCAAGAGTTTGACCTCTAAGCTCCACTGCCAGCCAATTTTTACGTTTTATTTTGTATAGAGTCTCCCTAAGTTGTGCAGGCTGCCTCTGGCCTCAAACTTGTAATCCTCTTGCCTCTGCCTCCCAAGTCACTGGGATTACAGGCGTGTGCCACTGTGCCTGGTTTACTATACAATTTTTAAGGAGAATTTCTGTCTCACTTAGACCTCCATATAAGTTCGGATTCTCATCCCCATCATGTAGATGAGGAAGGAAAAGTCCAGTGAGGGAGTTTGACTTGCCCAAAACTCACAGCTAAGATTAGAACTCAGGCCTTGCAAACACCCAAGCCAGCATCCTTCCTGCCATGTGGTTTTTGGGTGGCTTGGTACATTACATGAATGCACTGTGCTTTTGTTTTAAATAACCTCTATCTATATTTGTCATAAGTAGGCATACTCAAAAAAGCATCTGATGCCTACAAAAGTAGAAAAGGATGGAAAGTAGGAATGGGAAGTATGATCGAAAAGGGTGCACTTGAAAATAAACAAGGCATGAATACATAGGGAAACATAGGGGAACATAACCCAAATATGCATGTGAGTTTTCCTACATATTAGTCAAAAGTTTCCATGAATCTTGTAAGTTGATAAAAGTGTAACCAAAAGCGGTGTAATAGTTGCATAATGGAAAAAGCAAATACTGTATTACTCTGTACTCCACCATAATTTACCAATAAAAGGAGAAAAGAAAAGAAAAGAAGAGAACAGAAAGTAAGGTAGGAGAGAATACTAAAGGGGATGCCTTGGAATCTCTGAAGTCTACTCTGAGCTCTCACGGGTCGCTGTTGGGCCTGAGGCAGTCATTTCCCTTCTCTGGAGCTTGAGGTCTTCCTCTGTGAAATGAGATGATGGCTCAAAGGCACCTTCTGGTTACAAATTCTGTTCATATGAGAGGGTATAGGATAGAACAAGGGTTTCCCATTTCACCTCATCTTGTCCATAAAGAGCCACTCTGTTATTCAAGGGACTTAGCAAAATGTTGACTTTCAATCTTCTAATTCATTTTCATGTCATCTGTGAAGTAAATCAGAAGAGAAAATCCAGATGAGCATTTCCATTTAAGCCAGTTTTTTGAGACTGATATTTTAACAAACAGTAAACCAATGAATCATGAGATGACCTTGGAAAATGTTAGACACTTAAATCTTCTGAATGTCTTTCTCAGGAAATGGGCTTTAAATGGGGGAAGAAAAAAAAAATGGAAATCTGTTCAAGATGGGGAGCTGTCATATAAAAATAATTATATTTTACTATTAAACTTAAAAAATCTCTTTAAAAAGTACATGCTGTTAGGTATTTTTTTTTTTTCCTCTTCGATCCTACAGCCAATTCTGCATTTGCTAAGCAGAGCATTGTCTCATGCCTGCAGACACAGACAAGGAGGATGGTGACTTTTCCAGCCACTTTCTCATTTGCTTGGTTTTCTTGATGGTCAAACTGCCCTGAAACCAAACACCACCACCAGGGAATGCTGTGGTATAAAAGGGTGAAGGTGGCAAAGTTGGTCTGCTGGCTCAGTTTTGATTCTCCCCTTAGTGGCAACTCTGCCCCAGCAGCTCTAAGTCTGTCCTTTCTACTTCTTTACACATGCAAAACCTTTCACAAGGAAAAAAACTCCTCTAAACATTGTCATGGACTATAAGTGGTTGAGAATATCCTACCATGGGTTCTCTATTTCCAGGGATGGTGAGCTTTTATAGGACTTAGGTGCAGTGGTGCCCACTTGTAAGCCCAAAAACTGAGGAGGCAGAGGCAGAGGATCACAAGTACAAGGCCAGAGACAGCTTGCACAATTTAGCAAGACCCTGTCTCAAATAAAAAATAAAAAATGAGTTTGGGGTACAACCCAGTGGTAGAGCACTTGCAAAGTATATGCGAGGCCTTGGGTTCAACCCCCAAGTACGGCAAACCACCACCAAAGTTTTTATAGAACTCAAAGGATCAAACAATTGGAATAAAATTCCCAGCTAAGATACAGTCACCAGAGTTGGTTCAGAGACCACAGAGTGTGAGAAGAAGGGGTGATTACAGGGTCTACCATCGGGCTTCAGCTGCAGATAGCAAAATCAATGCTGGCTAAGTTAAACAAATGGTTCCTTATCAAAGAGATGGCAGAAATGGCCCATGAAGGGAACTGCTACTTTTTCACCACTAGTAAGATTGGGAATCAGGAAGTTCTAGGACCACATTGCTGCTAATACCCACAAAGGAAGAAACAGACACCTAGTCTCTGGACATTGCTGTTACAGAAGCCCTCAATCTATCTCACATGTGTGCATACAGGCAGAAATGACAAAAAACAGCACAGTCTTTCCTGCCTTTCAAATCCCCAGGTGGTTTCCTTGATGGACTTGGAAGGTCAACCCTAAAAAGTTGGGGAAA
Organism: Pedetes capensis; assembly: GCA_007922755.1. Taxonomy (NCBI): domain Eukaryota; kingdom Metazoa; phylum Chordata; class Mammalia; order Rodentia; family Pedetidae; genus Pedetes; species Pedetes capensis. The sequence continues at coordinate 48,070 of VMDO01000105.1, read as the reverse complement.
TATATGGGCCTAACTGTGATATTTGGCGTGAGGGAGAGTAGGGAAAGCAAATTCATTTTCCCCAAGATCCCTTGGGGTTCACTCTCATACACCAAAGCCATGAACATCATCATATGTGTAAGAATAATCCAGGACCTGGGGATGTAGCTCAGTGGGAGAGCACTTACCTAGCATGTTTGAGGCCTGGGGTTCCATTCTCAGCACCACACTTGAAAAAGAGGAATTCATGTAAAGCATAAGGCCCTCATGGTGAGAGGGAGGACTCAGAGAGTAGAAATAACCCTTGGCTTCCCAGAGCACATCCTATTTTTTTCAGAAATAGAAACATAGACTAACAGGCCAATATTATGTGTGTGGTATATATAGATATAAATATATACTATATACTTTCTGAAAACAAATGTACCAGCAAATTATAATTTTTGATTTTTAAAAAAACTTCCTTAGATGGCACCAGTATATAGAGCTAGAGATATGCCCAACTCCCATTTGCTGAAGGCCTACTGTGTGCCAAGTGAAGGATAGGCACGTCCATGCATGCTTTCTCATTTAATCTTCACAACATATGAATTCAGAATTCCAGAAGTATAAGACAAATAAACATACACTAAGATAGGTGTACATAAAACAGTTATTGGACTTCCCGAGAGAGGAAGAAATTTGGAGGTAGAGACTGAGTATGTATGGAGGTAACTCATTTATCTTTAATGAAAAAAGAGAGTTGAAGAAAGGTGCAGTTATTTAGAGATGTCAGATTCCCAAAATCAGAAATGTGCAGGAAAATTTAAATATATATGTAGTCCACATGATATTGGACTGCTGAAGTTAATCTTTAATGACAATGCAAATGAAATGTTACAATCTTGGTGTCCTACCATGTTGAGGGGCAGGAGAGGTCTGTTTCAGAAGACACCAAAGAGAAAGTTCTTCCACTGAAGAGAGAGCAGAAAAATTATAACAAATAGGCACAACTAGTCATAAAATACAGAACACTGAGGTAGCTGGTAAGAATGCTCATATTAAAAGGCAGATCTACTCTCTCCAGTAGTCAAAGATTTTAAGCCATGTCCTGCATAAAGCAACTAGAGGAAGGTATTTTTCAGATCCCTCTTGGGGAAGACAATGTGTTTTTTGCAATAAAATGGGTGATGATGTTGTATTCATAGGTAGAATATGTCTAAAATAGACAAAGGAAGTCCAACTGGTTTCAGGGGGCAGGTCTTGCTACCAGATAGCACATATTATTTTCTTTCTTATTCATTCTTATTTCTTTTATTTTATATATACCCTCCATGGGCTGGGATTTAGCTAAGTTGGTAGAGCACCGCTCTGCAGTCTCTGAGGTTTCAAGTTTGATTCCCAGCACTGCAAAAATGAGAGAATGATGTGGCAATCCACTCAGCAGGTAATCCTGAAACAATCAGCCACTGAAAATCCTGTAAGGGTCGCTATGAGTTGGACACAACTTGATGGTACCTAACAACAACAACATATATGTAATAATGGCATCTATTAAGATCTTTTTTTTTTTTTCTTTTGCGGTACTGGGGATTGAACCCAGGGCCTCGCACCTGCATGCTCTGCAAGTGCTGGACCACTGAGCTGCACCTCAGCCCATTTTTTTTTACTTTTTTTGAGACAGGGTCTCGCTAAATTACGCAGACTGCCTCTGGTCTTGAACTTGAGATCCTCCCACCTCCTCCTCCCAAGCCTCTGGGATTACAGGCGTGCGCCACCACGCCCGGCCCTATTAAGTTCTTATATGTGCATTTTGTGTCTACTAACTCATTATTATTCCCTTGTTTTATTAGACAGTTTATCAGAGTCATAGAAAAAATAAATACATAAATAAATAAATATAGACTCCAGGATTTAAACATAGGTCTGTCTCCAGATCTTGAGTCTTTAACCACCACTGACATCCTAGCATTAGGACTAGGTAAGCCAAGTCAATGTGGAGGTGGGCCCAGTTCTATCACAAATACTGAGAAGGTATCAAATAAAATATAATTTACATAAATCTTCAAGTGCTATGTGTTGGTCCATATTTTATTGCTATAACAAACTACCTGAGGCTGGGTAATGTATAAAGAAAAGAAGTTTATTTAGGTTACAGTTTTGGAGGCTGATTGTCCTAGATCAGTCCATCTGTAAGGCCTCTGGAGGGGCCCCCCTTGGCTTCATCACAACATGGCAGATGGCATCATGGTGAAAGTGCATGCAAGAGAGAAAGATCACATGGTGAGACAGGTAGCCAGAGAGATTCAAGAGTCAGACTCATTCTTTTTATAACAACCCATTCTCATGGTAACTGATCAGAGTCCTGTAAGAACTACATTACTCTCTTCCAAGGATGATGCCCCTATGATTTAACTGCCTTATACTAAGCCCCACCTCTTAAAGGTCACACCACCTCCTAGCACAGTGACATTGGGAACCAAATTTCTAGCACATGAACCTTTGAGAAGCACATACAATCCATATCCAAACCATCTGAATCTGGATCTGGAGTTAGGGCTGGGGCTAATGCCCATGAGGAGACAGGAAGAAGCTTGTGAGCTCTGATTGCACTTACTGCATAAAATCTAGGGCCTTGAAGAGTGTTTTCCTCATAGGTGAGGATAGAAAATTTGTACACAGACCAGGAATTGGCCAGGAAGCTTGTCATTTGTCTAAAGTCTTGGACATGGAGAGAAACATGTAACCCACAAGAAATCTAAACCGTGGACCTACACGGGAGTAGAGGCCATTGAGACATTCTGGCAGAAACAGATGTGTACATCTTCTCTGTGGGATAAACATTATGACCCAGAGCTTCAGGGATGCCCATATGAAGAAACAATCCCTGCTGAGGACAAGTTCACAAGAAAAAGTTAAAAATATCCTGCCAGGCAGGTGAGAGTCAAATCCCATCTAAGTTTTTAAGAGTGAAAACTAGCTTGCAATGAGGACAAATGGAAACAAAACCAGTCCTATCAATTCAGGCAAGGGCAGGCACTGATAAATCCAGCTGCAAAGTTCATAGAACATTGTTTCTTCCAAAGTCAGACAATTGCTGTGAAATGCCAGGAAGACCCCTTCTTTGAATGACCACTGCTTTCCTGCTAGCTCTCCCAAGACCACTTTGCCATACCCTTCTATCACTGGGGTACCCAACCAACTGCTGAACTACTTTTGCTTCTTGACAGCACCTATACCCAGTTAATCCCCACCTCTCTTACCCGCTAGTAGCAGCTGCCAATCTAGACTTGACGCTTACTTCTCTTAGTATCCTCAGAATCTTTCAGCAGGACCTGAATCTTGCAGAAGAGGCTCCTATCCTCTCTGGAGTGACATGCCACAGTCCTCCTGGGTACCCTCTCTTACTGTATTCAATCTATGACCCATTTGGTCATGCTACAGACATGCTGTGATGTGCTGTAACTGATCAGGCTGTGATGTGCTGTGGCTGATCAGTGTCTGGTGTTCCCAGGTGGCCTCCCATCCAAATACTAACCAGGCCTGACCTTGCTTAGCTTGGAATTTGATGAGGTTGGATGCCACAGTGCAGTGGCTGCAGGCTACATTGCATATTAGGTAGTGATAAGTGCTTAGGAGAAAAAATGAAATAGAGAAGGTGATCTGAAACATCAAGAGAGTAGGTAAAATTTTAGACAGGGGGCCTGTGAGAGAGTTTCCCTTGGGTCTTGGAGAGTGGGCTATATCAGTGTGTGGGAAGAACCTTTTAGGCAGAAGATAGTCAGAGCAAAGACTCTGAGGGTGAAACACACTTGGTGTTGGTAAGCAACAGCAAGGAGTCTTGGTGTGGATGGGAGCACAGAGATGAAAGAAGCAGTGGGAGCTGAGCCCAGGAGGTGATTGGGGGCTGAACAGTGCAGAGGCTCGAAGGTCACACTAAACACTTTGGTTTTACTCTAACTGACAAGGGAGCCACTGCTGGGTTCTGAGCCTATAAGGAGACAGGAGGAAACTGGTGAGCTCTGATTGCACTCACTGCATAAAATCTAGGACCTTGAAGAGTGTTTTCCTTGTAGGGTTCTGAGCAGAGGGAAGTAAGGATTTAACATTCTAACTGGACATCTCTGACAGCCATGCTGAGAACAGAACATAGGTAGACCAATCAGGAGGCCACTGCAATCATCCAGGCAAGAAACAACAGGGACTTGGACCAGAAAGGCAGCACTGAAGATGGAAAGAAATAGTCATCTTCTGGATCCATTTTTAGGTAAATCCCATAGGATTTGAAATATTTACAGTGTGAGACAAACAGGGGTTATAGATGACTCCAAGTGTTTTAGGCTAAACATCTGTAAGAATTGTTGTTAGGTGCTGTTGAGTCAAGTTCGGCTCATAGCAGCCCTCATAGGGTTTTCAATGGCTGATTGTTTGGGGATTGCTTCCAGAGTGGAATGCTACCTCCTTCTTCCATTTTTGTGGTGTTAGGGATCAAACCCAGGTCCTCAGAGAGTGCAAAGCAGTGCTCCACCAACTGAGCTAAACCCCAGGCCCAGAAAATGGTTTAGAGTGTGAAAAAGAGAAGAGGTCCCAGGACTGGGCCCTGGGGACTTCATCACTGTGAAGTGTGGGACATGAAGAGGAACCACCAAATGAGACTGAAACTGAGTAACCAGGAATACAGGAAGCAAATCAGTTGGATAGGGGGTCTTTGAAGCCAAATGAAGGAAGTTATTAAGGTGTAAAACAGAAAACAGAAATTTTTTGGTATTATTAGGTCCCATTGAGTTGGGTCTGACTCATGTACAACAGAATGAAACACTCCTGACATTGTGCCATACCCCCATTTATGTCAGTGCTTCTCTGCTATTCATAGGGGTTTCAGTGGTGGATTGTTTTGAGAGTAGGCTGCCAGGTCCTTCTCCCAAGCCTACAGCACCCAGTATTCCCAGGTGATCTCCCACCCAAAGACTAACCAGGCCCAACCCTGCTTAGCTTCTGAGATCCGATGGGATAGCATGGCTGTAGACAAAAAAAAAAAAAAGAAAAAGAAAAAGAAAATTAGATCCAGATAAAGACAAAAGTAGCCAACTCAAAGATAGTGATAAAAACCTGGAAAAAAAAGAGTGATTAAGAGAGATGAAGGACAGAATAAAGAGGTTCTACATGCATCTGGTGAGTGATAACACTGAAGAATAGAGAATGTGAAAAGATAAGATTTAAAAGAAAATATGTGAGAATTTTCCCTGAGAGCCCAACGGAAGCAGAAATTACCAGGCAGGAAGATTGTTAGTGAGTACTTTTGGGATAAACCCTGATGGGAGGGATGGAAGCAAGACTGAGCAACTGAGCGTGAGCTATAATACAGTCTCATAAAGACTTCAGTTATTCTCACAAGAAGAATCACTAATCATCCTGTTTGCCCAGGATTTAGGAGTGTTCCAGAGTGCAAGAGTTTCAATGCCAAAACCACGATGGTCCCTGGAATACAGGCTGAGTTGATCATCCTACTGTGGGGAGTTCTGAAGCTAAGATGGAACTTTATTATGATCCCACATGGGGACCAGAGGACTGGCACTTTGTACTCCTCCATCTACCACTCATTGGATGCAGATGTCCTCAGGAAGGAGCGTGATGTAGTGGGCAGCACTATACAGCTGAGGGTAATTTCTAGAAATGGCTGAAGCTGAGTTTTGTCTCCTGAAAGCAGTCCCTGCCCCAGTACCCAGGGCATTAGGTTCTTCAGTCCCATTGAAAATTTGGGTAATGGCAGATGGCATCTGCCCTAATGAATCTTTCTAACTGAAGCAGCAAATTGTATCATGAAAAAAACACATAAATATAAATCTATACCTAGACACATCATCACCCTTGCAGAACAATACAGAGGAAAATCCAACCAAATTGGAAAGACTGATTTTCTACAAGAGAACAATGATTATTGAGAACATACTTTTCATCAGCAATAACAAATGCCAGCAGAAAATGAAACAATATCCTCAATGTATTAAGAGAAAGTAATTGCTAATCTGGAATTCTATATTCAGTATGTTATGGTTTAAATTTAAAATGTTTACCAAGGATCAGAGGGCTGGGATTTAGCTCAGTTGGTAGAGTGCTGCTCTGTAGTCCCTGAGGTCCTGGATTCAATTCCCTGCACTGCAAAAATGGGAGAAGGATGTGGCAATCCACTCCCAAGGCAATCCTGAAACAATCAACCATTGAAAGCCCTATGAGGGTCACTATGAGTGGGACACTACTCAATGTGGCAATATTTGGTCCCCAGCTGTGGTGCTGTTTGTGGAGTCAATGGAAACTTTGGGAGGTGAGATCTACCTTTGCGGAAGTAGGTCACTAAGGGTGGGCCTTCGGAGGTTTTTAACCCAGATCCACCATTCCTGTCACTCTCTTTACTCTCTGCTTCTGATCTGCCATGCCCCCATTATGGACCCTTTCTCAAAAAATCAAAACGCCAAGCTGAGTTTTCAATGGCAGATTGTTCTTTGGGAGTGGGCTGCTGGGTCCTTCTTCCAAGACTACAGCACCTGATGTTCCCAGGTGGTCTCCCATCCAAGTACTAACCAGGCCTGACCCTGCTTAGCTTCCAAGATCTGATGCTACAGTGGTACAGCTGCAGGCATTGTACAGATAATATATTATTTAAGCATTCATCAGTTGATAGACATCAAGTCATTTCTACTTTTTGGCTATTATGAGTAATGTTCCTTATGAACATTACTGTGCAAGTTTTTGTGAGAATCTAGGTTTACATTTCTCTTGGGTGTATTTGTTGTTGTTGTTAGGTGGCTTCCAGTCAGTGTCTGACTTATAGTGATCCTACGTACAACAGGCAAAACACTATTGTCAGTGCTTCTCTGCTATTCATAGGGTTTTCAATGACTGACTGTTTTTTGGGAGTGGGCTGCCAGGTCCTTCTCCCAAGCCTACAGCATGTGGTGTTCCCAGGCGGTCTCCCATCCAAGTACTAAGCAGGCCTGACCCTGCTTAGTTTCCATGATCTGACAGGATCAGATGCCACAGTGCTACAGCTGCAGGCAGTTGGGTGTATACCTAGTAGTATAATTACTGAGTCACACAATATATCTGTATTTAACATTTTGAAGAACTGCCAGACTGTTTTCCAAAACAACTGCTCCATTTTACATTCCCACTAAGAGTGTGTAAACATTCCAATTTCATCACATCCTTGTCTATACTTCTTACAGTGTGTCTTTTTAATTATAGCCATCCTGTTAGCGGGATATTCAGCCCAACACTACTGGCTGTGGCACCCAGAGGAGTTACTTTCAGACACCTCTACCCAGGCGAAGTGCAGTTCTTGACATATACTGCAGAAAGGAATTTCAACACAGGTCCGTATGAAGGAAAGCTGGAGTTTATTAAGAAAAGGTTTTAACTTGAAAAAAGGTTTTAATATAGATTTGAATGCAGATAGATGGTGAGGGAAGGAGACAAGCTTAAGGTAAAGGACAATAGAAAACACCCAAGAGTCGGATGTGGACTTCTCAAGAAAGGGAGTGGTATTTAAGCTTCTTAACAATAACTGTAGATGTATATGTGATTTTGTGGCTTTTGAAATTCCATTGTTTAGAGGATTTAAGGAACTTTTTAGTAAATGAGATCATAAGGTGGTCCATAAGATGCATTACACAGGTTTACAGATAAGAAAGTAGTGCTAAGTAGGTGGAAACATAGGCCTAAAAGTGTCAAAGGAATTCTTACTATACATATGTTACAAGGGGATCATGGCAAATGTTTTAATTGTAAACATGGGCCATAATCCTGTTTGCCAGATTTTTTCAGAAAAGTGATTATAGTCTTTCGCAGACAGATGGTCTCAGCCAGCCAGATTCCATGGGTGAGCGGCTCCCTTCCCTTCATATGTCCCCTGTCTTTCTATTCCTTCAGTCCTAGTGGGTATAAAATGCTGTGTTGTTGTGGTCTGAATATTGATTCAATATTGCTGATTGATGAGATAAGTGCATGTTTTTGTTTCTGTTCTATTTTTAATTTTTTTGTAATACTCAGGTGCTGAACCCAGGGCCTCACACATGCCAGGCAAGTGCTCTGTCATTGAGCTGCACTTCTAGCCCTTCTTTTTTTTTTTTTTTTTTTTTTGATACAGGGCCTTGCTAAACTGTACAGGCTGCCTTTGGCCTTGAACCTATGGTCCTCCTGCCTCAACCTCCCGAATAGCTGGGATTATGGGATGTTCTATGGTGCCTAGATTAAGTGGATATTATAGTATGCATTTTCATTAACTTGGTTTACCAAAAAAAAAAAAAAATTAGCTTTGATATACGAAAAGTGGTTAAAACCACACCACAACTTAGAGGCTTAGAACAATAACCATCTTATTATCTCATGGTTCTGTAAATTCACTGGGCTCTGCTGGGTGGTTCTTCTGCTCTGTGCCATACTGGCTGGGGTTGCAGTCACCTGGAAGCCCTACTGCACAGGAACATCCAAGACAGTTGCCTTTACCTGTTTGGTACCTTGGCAGGGAGGGCTAGAAGGCTGGACTCAGAAGGGACATATGTGTAAACAGAATTCTTTCTCTCTACATAGTTTCAGGGAGAAGGACCTGGCAATCCACTCCCAAGGCAATCCTGAAGCACTCAGCCATTGAAAACCCTATGAGGGTCGCTATGAGTCGGATACCGACTCGACAGCACCTAACAACAACAACAACACATAGTTTCAGAGACTCTCCATGTGGCTTTTCCAACAGAACAGTTGGACTTTAGACGGGACAGAACAGAGCCATCAAAAATGCAAAAAAGGAATCTCTAAGACTTTCTAAGGTTGGCCCATCACTTCTACCATGTTTCATTAGTTAAGGGGAATCCGGACCAATCTAGATTCCGTGTGGGAGGGGACTACACAAGGAAAAGAATCCTAGGTGGCATGGATCCTTGGGGGCTCTTTGGAGACTCACTGTCACAGAAACAAAAATTTATATAGGCAATAGTAATAAACTTTCTATTTACTAGCATTATGGTTAAATGCTCTCAATTTTTAAGGCATTTAAGGTACCTGTCATTATAGATTTTTTAAGAAGCAGGAAAGAACTTGATCTCGCAAGAAAACTCAATACTCTAAGAAAAGTATTGTGTTCCAAATTGGGTTGTATGCTCCAGACTTCTTGTTCTCTAAGGCAAGGGTACCCTACTCCTGGGCCATGGACCAGTACCAGGCTGTGGCCTGTTTGGAACCAGGCCACACAGCAGGAAGTGAGAAGCAAGCAATGGAGCAAAACTTCATCTGTATTTATAGCTGCTCCCCACTGCTCCTCTTGTTGCCTAAACTCTGCCTTCTGTCATATCAGTGGTCCATGGAAAAAATTGTCTTCCATGAAGTAGGTCCCTGGTGCCAAAAAGGTTGGGGACTATTGCTCTAAAGTATAAAGGTTTTGCCATATATCAATTTTATCAGTCCATTCCCATTTTTAGTGCATGTATTCTTCTCATAATTTGGAAGGCAGGATAGAAAGACAGGGAAAATTTGAGGGACATGGAAAGGAAAATAGCTTCTCCCTGGGATCCAGTTTAAATCCCATCAGGTAAAAAATCAAGGACGGACACAACTACCAAGAAAACTACTGTGAGACATCATTTTGAGAGCTGTTTTAAATAGAAATATTAAATAGCTATAATTATGGCTGGAGTTTTGCTCCATTGGTAGAGTGCTTGCTCCACATGCTCCGTGGCCCTAGGTTGGATCCCCAGCCCTGCAAAAATGGGAAAAGGACCTGGCAGTCCACTCCCCAAATAATCAGTGATTGAAAACACTATAGATCGCAGAGAAGCACTGTCAGATATAGTGCCTCTTTCATTCTCTTGTACATAGGATTGCTGTGAGTCATACCTGACCCAATGGCACCTAACAACAACAACAACAGGGTAAAAACATATGTGCCCTTTGAGTTTAATCTTTATTTTCCCCTAGCTCAGACGGTAGAGTGCTGCTCTGCACTCTTGAGGACCCAAGTTTGATCCCTAGCACTGCAAAAACAGGAGAAGGATGTGGCAATCCACTCTCAAAGCAATCTTGAAACAATCAGCCAATGAAAACCCTGTGAGGGTCACTATGAGTAAGACCTGGCTTAATGGCACCTAATGACAATAATCCTGTGCTTCTTTGAGAACCTCACAAACAGAATTATGGGCCATGTTTGCAGTCAGCATATGCCCAGAAAACTCCTTTGTGACTCTTTTCTTATTTGTAAACCTATGCAGTGCCCCTCCTAGACTACCTTATAATCTCATTTTACTAAAGGGAAGTTTCTCAAATAGAAGGTGTATCAAAACATTTCTGCTAAACCATTTTAAATCCTAAACAATAGAACTTCTCCAGGCACCTCCCTAATCCATAACAGGAGCTTTTCCAGGCAGAGCTTGAGGATCATGGTCACACTAGGCACCCAGAGCTGGGCTCCCAGGACTGACAGCACATGGGGCATGCCCTAGATTAAGTAAAACTAGAGGGAAAACACACTCACACCTCTTCTCTTAAGAGAGCTGTGTTTATGTCTTACATGTGTGCCATGATCTTTTCCTCTCTTTCTCTATGAGTGCCCATGCTCATTTTAAAGAGTGCACCCAATAAATCAACTTTGTTTCACCTTTTGGCTCACCCTGGAAATTTTTTCTGTAATGTAGCCAAGGGCTGGCTTAATCTGAATAAAGGTCCCAACTAGGAGAATTTAGGGTGGACAGCAATGCTGGGCTGCATATCTCATCTCTATGGACAGTCTTATGCACCATTCCACATACTAAGAGTTTCTTTTTGTTTGTTTGTTTGCTTGTTTTTTGAGACAAGATCTCACTATGTAGCCCAGGTTGGACTCCAACTTATAACTCTCCTGCCTCTCAGCCTCCAGAGTGCTGGGATCACAAGCATGAGCCACCACACCAAGTTTAGAAGTTTGGGGCTTGGGGCCAGTATTTGGGATGAAACCCAGGGCCTCAGTACATGCTAGGCAAGTACTCTACCACTGAGCTACACCCCCAGTCAGCTAGATTATTTCTTTATGTGCCTGCTTGTATTTTCCAAAGCAGGCCAGGTTCATTTCTCCCATGCACTCCCCAAAATAAGCGTATGTGATGAGGGAGAGGTCTCCATGCTCTGGAATCTCAGACTCCATTCTGAGACAGCATATCTGAAGACATTATTCTATTACTTTTACAGGATTTGAAAGTAACCTTCCAGCATCCAATCAAAGGCAAATTGGAAGTTAGCATTTAAAAATCATTCACTAAGTCCAACAACTAAATTGACCCCTGGCGTGTAGGAAGCTCTATCCCCAGGAGGTTCAGACAAAGCTGGGTCACCTATCAGGGATGCTGCAGTAAGGATTTGGAGAAGTTGGAAAAGTCCTAACAAATCTTAGATCTTAATTTTTAAAACTTGCCAGGCTTGGTGGTGCACACCTGTAATCCTAGCAACCCCATAGGTGGAAGCAAGAGGATCTCAAGTTCAAGGCCAGAGGCAGCTTCCATAACTTATCAAGGCCCTGTCCATTCATTTAATGAGACCCTATTGACACACACAAACACACACACACACACACACACACACACACACACACACACACACACACACACTGGTTTCACTATTATTATGGGCTGAATATTTTGAACTTCCCCCCACCAAAATTCTTACCCATGTGTCTCTAACCAAGACTGGCAGTAGACTCTGGCAGCCATGCCCTCTGACTCTCTCAGGAATCTTGCTTTCTCCGTGGACATCTTTCCAGGAGTAAACTTCCTAAAACTTCCAGCCCCAGGGTTTCCATGACAACCTCTGCCTTGGAGTCCATCTCGGTGCTCTTCTGACTAACCAAGATAAGACCTGTTATCTCTCCCTGCTCCTCTCTGCAGGACTGCCATATCAACTTGATGATCCTAACACTTTTTTTATACCAATGAAATGAGGTTTGGGGGAGCGGCCCTCTCCTAAGCTTAAATTCATTTCTTTACTATCCCCTAGATGGAAAATATCCTGTGTGTTTAAGACAGCTTTCTTGTTTCCATTTGGGAGGCAAAGTCATAGAGGCATCTCTCCCTCTGTTGATTAGTTTTTAAATTAAAGGGAAGTTTCACCTAAGACCTACAGAACAAGCCTCACCGTTAATCTTTTAGCTTTCACAGAATGTATACTTAAAAGAGCACTTAAAAGTTAGATTAAGTTATTTTGTCTTTAATATATAAATTTCTACTTTGAGTCATACCTTTAAATATAAATATAAGCATTACTTAATACTATAACAAAAATGATAAGATTAATATTGTATCTAAAAGGAGAGTTACAAAAATTTTGGAAATTGTATTGTCATGTGTATTATCTGCATGTGCTTGTGTTTGTATATATTACTAAATGGTACCAGCTTGAATACTGGTATTTAAAGTATGCACTCTGATTTAATATAACAATGTTATATATTATTTTAGTTTTTTATTGTCTTCTGTTTGTGATAGTTGTTAATTTAATGTAATTGTTTATATATTTTGTCAGTCTGGCTGTTGACCTATGTCTATGATTCAGTGTTATTTTTTTATGTATCTCCAAGACTAAAATATAGAGAATTTTTTCTTTTTGCCTCCCTTACTCAGAAAAAGTTGGCCATTCAAGGTTTTGCCTCTAGCCAAGAGGCATAAGCATTAAATAATTAATTATCAAACTGGGTCTAGGAAAACAAAACACAGAGGGACATTTTAAAATTCAAGTAGCTATAAGGCTTCTTTAAGACATAAAACAACAGGTTTTAAGTTTAGTCAAATAAATAGGAGATCTTAATTTGTTTCTTTCTGTCATAAATATAATTTAGTTCAATGTTTCTTTTTAAATTGGTGGCTTTGTTTTACTATATCACATTGTTTTATACCTGAGGTTTTTACATAAAGATTATATTATTTCAATTTCTACGTATGTTTCTTTTGGATTTTATGATATGTTACCTGATAAAGGCCCCTCCAAAAAAATTCTATTAAAATCAGTTTGTAGATAAATGAGTGTTCACATAAATTAAAACTATTAAATTAGCCCAAATTCCTTTTAGTTCATATGGTTAAGTCTCTGATAAATAAGTTAATACTGTTAATATGTTTTGTTTGTATTTATAATCTATAAGCCATCTGTAATGGTTTGAGGATTAAAACACAATATCCATGTGCTCTATGTATCAAAGGAAGCTTCCTGGGATTTCATTAAAATATAAAAAATTCTTTTACTTTATTAAGGAAAGAAAAAAATTTCAAAGCAATATTTTTGTAAAGAAATAAGGCATAGAAGAATCATCAAGAAAGAAGAAGAGATAAAGAAATTTGGAAATGTTTTTAGAAGGTTAAAGAGAAATATTTTAGATGAGAAATGATTTTGTATGGTACAGTTCTGTCTAGAAAATAGAGGATCATTACAAGAAAGAAACAAAATCAGAAAGCTAAAACGTGATAGATGGTAAAGAGTATAAGAAGGTTTGTAAAAGATAAAACTTGTTTTTTAAAATTGTGTATAAGTTGACTATAATTTTTAAAGGTCACTTAAAAGGTTTTCTAAGACCAAGTTTAATGTACTGATTTAAAAACAGACGATAAGTTTATTTATCTCTCATCCAGTAAGACAATTATTAGAGCTATGGATCTAATTGTTAAACCTCTCCTTCTTCCACTAAACCCAGAACCCTTAGATCTTTTACCTTAGAGAAACTAATACCCATAAAGATTCTTGGGATTCTAAGATAAGCACCTTCTTTCATCTGCTTTGGGATAATCTCTCTCCCCTAGCAATCTTTCAAGGGAGCCTCTTCCTTCTCCTGACCCATTCCATTCGGTTCTTGGGGCATAAATAAACCTGAAAACTGGCTATTTTCCAGGGTACAGATATATCTAAGAAGAGTTGCCCCTTTTAAAACAGGTAATTCTGAAAAAAGATTGTTTTCCTTCCATGACACAATCTTAAACAAGCAAATAAAAAAATCCTAGGCTAAATAAGTAATTTCAGACTCCATGAGTTCCCATCCCTAAACTCAAGCACTGTATATCTAACTTTGTCTTTGTCATTTTGTCAATGCCCAATAAGGTGTGTGCCCAAGGTTCTCTGGAGACATCTAGAGGGGAAAGTCAGATGGTTCTTGAGGATGCTCATTAACCTGGTATTTTACTATCAGTTGGATTAATGTTTGATCCCAGGATTTCAGTTGGATTGACATTGTGGTCCAATGTTTTCCAACAACAGGATTTTGGTTGAATTGGCATTGCTGGCCACTGTTTCCTGACCCTAGGATTTTGGTCAGATTGATGTTATCTGACCCCAGGAGTTATCTTTTGTTTTGTGTATTTACTCTCTCTTTCTTCTTTCTTTGTTTTAGATATACAAGTAAGCAAGAAAATAACATGTACAATGGGTAATCAGACTTCTATTCCTAAAAATTACATTTTAAATAACTGGGGTATATCTAACCCACATACAGGTTAAAAGGAAAAAAAAAAGGAAAAAAAAACTGGCATCAAAATGGGACTCTAGACTATAATGCAATACCATAGTTAAATCAGTTCTACAAGAAAGAAGACAAATGGTCTAAAATTCTCAAATATTCATGTCATTATACCGAGCAGAAAGAAAGATCTCATTCTAAAAGTAAAAATGTAAAAGATTAAAATATGTTATAAAAAACTTTATAAAACAACAGATATATGTAAAATTGACTGCGGTTAAGTGTTTTATATTTAAACTATAAGGCTTTCTTAAAATATTTACTTTTAAATAACAATTTAAAAAACCCAGACTTAAGTGACAAAGATTTTGTGTTTGTCAAAATAACTACCCTCTCTAATGGTTTTGTCAGGTTTCTTATTATTTAACCAAATCAAGATTTACATCTGTTTGAACATCTTTTAAAGACCACTTTATAACTCTAGTTTACTAAACAACTATTATTTTAGATTATTACCAAATGCTTAACACTATATATAGTATGTATATATGTATATGTGTGTATATATGGTTGTTGTTAGGTGTCTTTGAGTCATGTCTGACTCATAGCAACCCTCATGGGATTTTCAATGGCTGATTGTTTCAGGATTGCCTTGGGAGTGGATTGCCACATCCTTCTCCCATTTTTGCCATGCTGGGAATCAAACCCTGGACCTTAGAGACTGCAGAGCAGCACTCTACCAATTGAGCTAAATCCCAGCATATATATATATATATATATATATATATATATATATATATATACATATACACATATATACGTACACACATATATATATGTACACACACACATATATATGTACATATATAACACACACACACACACACACACACACACATATATATATATGAGCTAAGCTATAGTTAAATGTTATGCCAAAGTTTAAAAATTTAGTTAAAATCCATTAATCCTCCTTTCAGACTAGTAATATTGACTTTCTGGATGTTCACCAACCAAAAGTTGGAAGCCTAAACCAATCAGGATAATGGGGCTGAATGGACAGCCAATATTTTGTCCCCTTCTCCAGACCAGCCAGAATCCAGGAAATGATGGAACCCCTCAAAAGTGCCTTATAACTCTGGTGAGTCACCCATCCTTTTAATTGAAGAGGCTGTGGAGAACCCAGAAGTTGGCTCTGACCAGTGCACTTTCTGTAAAGAGGAGCATTACAACAGAGGACAATGCCCCTTCCATGCTTCCAAGGGAAGCCACATGGTCAGCAAGACTGTAACTCATCCTGGCAGATGGCACAACTAGTAGAGGAGAGACTGAGGGAGGCCAATGGGTTCCTTAGAGGCCCTCCCCAAAATAACCCTAAGGAAATCTGATTGACCTTAAAAAGTAAAAATTAAAAAGATTTTTTTCATCCTACATGATCTTAAACACCAAGCAGGAAAGTATAACCAAATATAGAGTAATTAATAATACAAAATGAAAGAGGTTAAGCTAAGGTTTAAAATAAATTCTAAGTGCTATTCTAATTATTAATCCATTTATAAGACACTAATAAACAGTGTTTGAAAGGCTGACAGTTTCTAACAGTCTCTAGCCACAGTGGTGACATCTTAACTATTCAAATTGAGTCTGACTAATGGGCAAAGGAACTGAGTAGACAGTTCTCAAATGAAGAGAGCCATGAAACACAGGAAAAAATGCTCAATATCCCTAGCCATTAGGGAAATGCAAATTAAAACAACTCTGAGATTTCACCTTACACCAGGAAGAATGACCAAGATCAATAAAACAAATAACAACAAATGCTGGTGAAGTTGAGGGGAAAAGGGAACACTCTTACATTGTGGAGCTGTAAATTGGTGCAACCACTGTGGAAATCAATATGGAGGTATCTTAAAAAACTGAAAATACATCTACCATATGACCCAGCTATAACACTATTGGGAATTTACCCAAAGGGAGATGGGTCATCATACCACAGAGACACCTGCATCTCCATGTTCAATGCAGCACTTTTCACAATAGCAAGGATATGGAATCAACCAAAGTGCCCTTCAACAGAAGAATGGATTAAAAAAACCATGGTACATATACACAATGGAATACTACTCAGCAATCAAGAAAAATGAAATAAGGTCATTCGCAGCAAAATGGATGGAATTAGAGAAAATTATTTTAAGTGAACGAACACAAGCTCAGAAAGAGAAACACCACATGTTCTCACTCATATGTGGGAGCTGAATCAAAATTATAAGAAGGAAAAATCCTATTCAAAGGTTGGATCAAAATAAATGAAAAAAAAAAAAGCTAAGAATGGTGTTAATATAAATGGTCTAGAAAATGCATGCAATTGTTCTGACAAGATAAAAACAAAGTTCACTACAGGAAAAGTTTCTATCTTAAACAGAACTGGAACCCAGGGATATATAGAAAAATATTACCATAAAAAGACAAGTAAATGGAAGAGAAGTCTTTAGTCGGGAGGTGGGTCAGGGGAGGAAGCGTACAAGAGGGTAAGGGGGAACTTATATGTATAATGTACAACAAAATGCATATGTGGAAATGTCACAATGAAAAGCATATCAGAATGAATCACATTAAAAATTTCAAAAAAAAAATATTGAGTCTGACTCATAGCGACCCTCATAGGGAATGGCTAATTGTTTTGGTATTGCTTTAACTCTACACAAAAAAGATACATTGTAAAGAAAGGTTGGTAATTAGATTTTACCCAGATATCTCCTGTCCAATGTGTAAATATGTTCTGTTTGTTAACTCCATCTCAAGATGGATAGAGGTCTATCCCACCCCGACCAAAAGAGCAAAAAGGTTGTCAAACTTCATTCTCTAAAATAAAACTATTTTTCCAAGTCTCCACAGCCCCAAGAACATCCTAAAGTTGCCTACGCCTACAAACCATTAAAAGACTTAATGCTTCTCTTCAGACCAGAAAAAACAGCCCAGCTTCTTATATAAAAAGGCAAGTCTCATTAATAATTGTAACCTTACCTTCATATGTACATCCATATGCTTTTTAAGATCTTGATTTCTTTAGTTCTAGTAAACCTAATGTACTCTAAATCAAACTCTTTTCTAGAATGGGCACAATATATTAAAGATATCAGTAAAGATAACTATTGGATTTGGGGATTTTGTCTGTATCTAGCACTTGCATTCAGCCATTGAAAACCCTATGAGGGTCGCTGTAAGTCGGATACCGACTCGACGGCACTTAACAACAACAACAAGCACTTCTTAATTCTACTCCACAACAGCCTGGAGTCCTACCAGAAAATCACAGGTATATAAAAGGATATCTTCAGATTTGGGATGAGTACATTTGTGTCATCCCTACCATAAAACAGCTCAGTTGACCTGGGTGTGGTGGCGCATGCCTGTAATCCCAGAGGCTTGGGAGGCGGAGGCAGGATCGCAAGTTTGAGACCAGAGGCAGTCTGCGTAATTTTTCAAGACTCTGTCTCAAAAAGTAAAGAAAAAAAAAAAAGGGGGGGGGGGCTGAGGGTGCGGCTCCGTGGTCCAGCACTTGCCCTGGGTTCAACCCCTAGTACCACCAAAAAAAAAAATATATATATATATATAAATAAAACAGCTCAGTGAACTGGTTGCCTTTTGTTAGAAACAAACAAAAAGCAAGCAAACAAACAAACAAAAAAAACACACAAAAAATTCACTTAACTGATATAAAAATCCTACTCAACAGTTAGAATAAATTCCTGCCACTAACTGTAATTCAACCATAATGTTGGGGAAAAATGATTAATTTACTATAAATTTAATTTGGAGGCTTGGCATTAAATAGATTGCTCCTAATGGCACCAGATGGCTCTGTGGTAGCAACCGCTGACCTTGGTTACCCCCAAGATGATTAAAAGATACACATAAGGATATCCTTGGGTACAGGGGTGCTAGATAAAAACTGTACCTACAAATCTTCCCATTTTACAACATAAATGGACAACATAAAAAGATCTGTTTTTCACTAATATGATCATTTGCTTTCTTTTTTTTCTGTTTATTCCCTCTATAGGGTTAAAAGATGTTATCGGACATAGTAAGTCTCTCATTAAATTCACCTGAAAGGCCTTAAATAATACTACACAAAGAGTTTCTCGCCTTAACACAAGAGGTCAATCTCCTATTCTTGGCATTGATTCTAGAAATAGACATAACAATCTGCTGTATGCTTTATTGCTTATACAGCTTGATGTGTAGAGTAATGACATCCTCTTCCAGATTCCTGTTGGATAATAATCCTCCAACCTGAGAGCTCAGACCCTCTCACGTCTCTCTTAGATCAGACAGGCCAAGAGTTTTGATCCCTGGATAGGTAGGGTCTATGCCCCAGTTCAGCCTGAAGAAGCTTCAGAAAACAGACCTTTGGCCTTCATCAACCCTTAAGATTAAGGGATCAAAGTCTCACAGGGGGAAATTGAGGCAAGATAGAAAGACAGGGAAATTTAGGGGGACATGGGAAAGGAGAAAAGCCCCTCCTTTTGGAACATGATGACATCTCCTGCTGACTAAAAATATCAATAGTTTTAGCTCAAGGAATCTGCTCACAGCCCCCTCCAGTTGATAGTCAACAGTATCTAACTAACAAGATCTGTAGAGATTGACTAAATGGACACATCTTCCTAGGGGCTCTCAAACAACAGTGTTGTTGTTACTGTTAGGTGCTGGTGAGTTGTGTCCAACTCATAGTGATCTTATTTGTGTTTAAGCCCATTGTTGCAGACACAGTGTCAATCCATCTAGTTGAGGGTTTTCCTTTTTTTCATTGACCTGCCACTCTCCCAAACATGATGTCCTTCTCCAGGGATTGGTCCCTCCTGAGTACATGTCCAAAATATGTAAGATGTAGTCTAGCCATCCTTGCTTCCAAAGAGCACTTTGGTTGTACTTTTTCTAGGATGAATAGATTGGTTCTTTTGGCAGTCCATGGTATATTCAATATTTGTCTCCATCACCATAATTCAAAAGCATCAATTCCTCTCCTGTCTCTTTTGTTCAATGTCCACTTTTCACAACCATATGATGCGACAAGAGTGCAGGAGACAGTAAATAGACTATGCCTATGTAGGCCCGAAATGTTTATTACCTTTGAGTTTAAGATTACTATCATCCCTCTCCCATCCTCAAGTCTGAACACTGCACCCCATAAAATCACTTTACAATTCAACTTACACAAAGAAATTTTTTAGGATAAGAGGAATAGGCAAACTAGATCATGTTGCCTTTTCTTGTAGTAAATTTTTGACTCTGCTTAATTTTTAAATCTTGTTTAATCCTTAAAGGTAGTCCTTAAAAAGACACAAAATCACGAATATATCTCCATTGTAAAAGCATGCAGGCACACCCCTCTCTCTAGATGCCTGTGCTCACTCTGAAGAGTGTACTACTATCTTTTATCCAAAACTATGCTTCACTTCTGTTTCAGCCTGAAATTCTTTTTTGCGATGGAGTCAAGGACCCCTGGTATCTCCTCTGAGTAGAGGTCCCAAGAAAGGGAACTCTTCAGGGAAGGCAGTAATGTTGGGGTAATGTACCCCTAAACCCACTCTTAAGTCTTCCTCTAAAGTCTGAAAGTGTCATTTCTGAGACTGAGCTAGCTCTGCATAAACTATTTTGAGATTTTAAGAAATACTTCAGAGCTGAGCATGGTGGCCCATGCCTGTAATCCCAGCACTCAGGAGGCTGAGGCAGAAGGGGCATGAGTTTGAGGCCAAAGGCAGCCTGTACAACATAGGGAGACCCAATCTCAAAATAAAAAACATAAGAGAAAAGAGGGCTGGGGTTGCAGCTCAGTGGTAGAGCACTTGCCTAGTATGCATGAGCCTCTGGGTTCACCCCCCCAAGTACCATAAGATAATAATAATAATAATAATAATAATAATAATGTAAATAAAAATAAAAATTTTAAACCAAGCATGGTGTCCCTTGTCTGTAATCCCAGTGATTTGGGAGGCAGATTCAGGAGGATGGTGAGATTGAGGTCAGTGGCAGCCTGCATGTGTTAGTGAGACCTTGACTCAAAATAAAAAATAAGAGGAAAAGTGGCTGGTGGTGCAGTCAGTGGTAGATCACTTGCAAATATGTGCAAGGCCCATAGTTCAACTCCCAAGTACCACAAAAATAAATAAATAAATAAAATTTGAAATAACTAAAAAAGGAAAAAAGAAGGAAAAAAAAAAAAAGAAAGAAAGAAAGAAAGAAAAAAGAAAAAAGAAAAAAGACCAGAAGGCATAAAGAGATTGAGAAAGTGAGCTTGGATGCCAAGCCTGTCATTAAAAAGGAAGATTAGGACTTTGCTTTATTTTTCAGAATGTTACCTAAGTCCTGCCCCAGAGTGTGACCTAGGGGCACACCGATCCTGAGAGAGTTTGATAATATGGTGGCTGGAAATAATGAGTCACTACTGGAAAAGAAGAGCCAGTCCTGTGGCAGATGAGGAGAAACCCAAAGCTAACCCATATCAGAAGCAGACTAACTCTGCTAAGCCTGTTGAGGGATGAAGAAACATTAATGATTTCTTCTGAGCTTCTTATTGTTGGTTATTAATTTTATGAAGAAGTTAATGGATAATTTCTATTGTGCCTGAATAAGGAGTTTTGGTGTCCCATACATGGTTGTATACACCTCCTCTTAGGTTATTTTAAGCCAGAGCTTAGCTTTTAATAATTCAGTAATGAATCTGGTTTAATCTCTCTTAATCTTGTTGCCTAATTCTCTTTTATATTACAAGATTAAAATACTGAAGAGAAGAGGTAGCCAAGTGATGACTCATTCTTCTTTCAATGCAGATGCCTAAGGCAGACAGATGAGAAGAAATGTTGCAGATGTGAATGAAACACACGTCTAAACTCAGAAATCATCAGTCTCAGCTATTTACTCTAAATTTCCCTTTTAAAGAAAGGCAAAAAAGTTAGTTTTAAGATTAAGGATTATACATGCTATTTACTCCTGTACCTACCACAAAATATTCTAGCATGAGGCTGACATTGTTAACTCAGACTTGTACACCATTTGCTTTAAGCTGTTTTGTTCCTAGTGGGGAGGGCCACCCTCTGGCCCAGTGCCCTGAGAACCCAGGAGATTCATTTGCTTGGTGACTGGCCAGGATTAACGATGTAGAAAGAGACTATGGCTGTGAGGTGGGGCCCAAGGCAGGTGCACTGTGTACTTTTTGGGGCCAGGGCAGCCTTAGGTTGAAAAGGCTGTAGGAAAAGACTAAGTCTGGGGCTGGTTAAATGGAGCCTGATCAAATCAATTTACTCTTATAGAACCCAAAAATGGTGCCCTGGTCTCCTTCACAGAGCTCTGTGTTCTCCATCACTTACTACCTATTTCTGCCTGAGCTGTTAAGAATATCTTGAGGGAGTGGGGCTAGAAGGGTCCCTGTTCTGTTTTATTTCATCTGTTTTATTTTAATTAATTAATTTTGCAGTAATGAGGGTTGATTGAACTCAGACCTCAAGCATACTTCACAAGCTATCTACCACGGAGCTACATTCTCAGCCCCCCTTTCTAAAATTTGCTATCTTGAGGCAGAGTCTGACTAAATTACACAGCCTGCCTGTAGCTTCAAACTTGTAATCCTCTTGCCTCCTCCACCCGAGTTGGTGAGCTTGCTTCTGAATAACACCTGAAGCCCAGTGAGGTGGTACACACCTGTAATCCCAGCTACTCTGCAGGTGGAGACAGGAAGATTGCAAGTTTCCAGGCCACAGGCAGCCTGCACACTTAGAGAGACCCTGTCTCAAAAATATCAATAAATAAAAAAAGATCTGGTAAGCTCCCCCATCTTCCACACACCACAGCTTTTGCAATCATCAGTCTTGTGTGCTGGACAGTAAAATAGGAGCTCCCTTTATGCCATGATTGAAGGATGCCAGATAAGACTCTCATATTGCAGAGACCTGCCAGATGATTTAACAAGCATCCCTCCAGGACATCCTCCTTTGAGGCAAGGTATTGAAAATAACTGCTAAACAGCAGGTGAGGCTTGGGTGGTTTGCCATATAAACCTATTCTGAGTTGCCCTGCCTTCGCATCTAGGCCCTGGCTTTCAGGAGGGCTTTGCCAGGGGCTCAGAGCTGGGGCAGCACACCCCCGGGGTATTTCCACCCAGGCTTTCCCAACAGGCTGGAGACTACACACACATGCACACATCCAGGCTGGGCCCACCACTGCTCCACACTCAGGAGCACCTTGCACACCTTTCAGAACAGGAACATTTAAATCCCTGGCACCAACTGAACTAGTACTTCTGTGTTGGATACTGGGGGTGGGGTGGGGGCTCTGATTTTAAAAATGAAAGAAAATCTATGACTTCATTGCATAAAGTCCACAAAAACAAGTCATGCAAATGACTATTACACTGTATGTAAAATTCTAGAATAGAGGTGCGCATGGGTAGTGCGCACACAGGTGAGGGATGTTAACTTTCTCTATGGAAAGGAGAGCTTTGAAGAGGAGAGATAGGTGCTTTGGCTGCAAGGAATAGAAAGCCCAACTACAGTAGTTTAGGTAGTAATGATATTTGTTGTATTATAGATAAGGAATGTGGAGGGAGGAAGTCCAGGATCTGTCCGGGTGGCCTTTGGCACCAGCTCCTTGCATGCTGGGTATGAGGAGAAAAGCCAGTTTACTTTAAACTTTTTGTAGTTTAAATCATTTTAATTTTTTTTCAAGACAAGTTCTCACTATGTAGCCCAGGCTGGCCTCAAACTCATGATCCTCCCCTCCTGCCTCTGCTTCCCTAGCAAGCACTCTTCCACTGAGCTCCACCCCCAGCCCCTCATTTTACTTTAAGTCTTTCCCATTGTGAATTTAACTCAAGCATTTTATTCTTATGTTCATTTCTGATCCAGCAGTTATGGACATTTCTAGTAGGTAAGCTATATTTCAGGGATAACATTTTTTAAAAATAATTCTCAGACCAAATGCATTTTTTTATTTCCGTGACACATATAAAGCAATACTTTTCATTTCCTCAGGTGACTATGTATCCCTGATTGTTTCTAGAGTTGGCGAGTACATGTTTATAATAACTGTTTCAGAGTCCAGGGGTAAGTTCTTTCCCACTCTAATAAAAATGACAAACTAGGTCAACCCCATTTGTTTTTGAAGTGTTTTGGGAAGATAAGACAAGGTTGCAGTTCTTAAAACTGCTTTTATTTGTCTAATTACATGAGAGTAATATACGTGTGTTTTAGAAGCTGGGGGCAGTAACAGAGATGATGCAAGTTAGAGGTAGGACGATGGATAAATGGGGCCTCCTGGAGTGGTGCAGGGTACAACCCATGAGGAAATATACAGCAACTTTATTCTGAACACAGAGCAAAGAGATGAAAATGCCCCATGACCCTACCCTTATTTGTGTAGTAGCACAAATATTTTGCTTAATTTTCTTCTAGTCTTTCTTCTAGATATATTTTAATCAATATTATAATGTATATCTGCTTTATAATTTATTTCACTTAATAGTTTATTATGAATATTTTAAATGTTTAATTAAATATTCTTGAAAGCATCATCTCAATGGCACCATATTTTCTAGTGTCATTTAACAAACACTTTTATGGTATTTTTATGTGCCAGACACTATCTTATACTCATCAGAAATATTAACTCATGTAATCTCGCATAGGTATCTTTGTTTACCCCTCAAGACCCCTTTTCCCTCTACTACCCTGCTATATGGTGGAGGAGGCTGTCCTCCATAAATTGTATTGCTGAACGTCTATGTCTGTGGACTGCCTTGGGTTTGGTCAATGTTGAGATGTACTGAATTGGATTGTCATTCCAGGTTTTACTCTCTCCTCCCCCTGTGTGAGGATTTGCTATGTGAGTAGGTAGAATGTAAATATCCACTTAATTCATTTATTTTAGGCTCAGTCACGTGATTGAATGTTTGTCATCTTGGCATGAGCACAGGCCTGGACTGGACTTGCCAGTTTGGTTTGGCCTCTGGGCTACTGTTGCCAAGATGAGAGCCATATGAAGCCAACATGAACCCAGCCCTAAGCCTGAAGCTGAGTTGCCCCAACCTGGAAAGGAAAAAAAAAAAAAAAAAAATGTTGGGAGTTGGCAGCTGAGATTTTGAGATTGTCTATATGCCCCAATTTTGCAGCAATGGCCATCTAAGGACATGTTTCAGAAGGAGATCGGAGATTGTGGTCTGACCATTATGAAGAGTTGTTGGGCAGTTGCGTTCTTTCATAAAGGGCACAACTTCTTCCCTCTACACTAGTCCATCTCTGTCTCTCTGTCTCTTTTTCTCCTTTTCTTTCTCTAGGTCTCCAATAACTGCTCAATTGATCCTTGTGACTTCCTGTTAGCAGCCCAGACTCTATCCTTGGTGATCCCCTGCACCTTGCCCTCATGCCTGCAAAGAGTCCCTGTATTGAGCCAGGTGTGGTGATAGACACTTGTAACCCCAGCAGCTCATGGGGGCTGAGACAGGAGGATAGTAAGTTTGAGGCCAGAGGCAGCCTGTGTAACTCAGAGAGACCCTGACTCTAGGTAAAAAATAAATAATGGGTTGGAGGTACAGCTCAGTGGCAGAGCACTTGCAGAACATGCATGAGGCCCTTGGTTCCACCTCTACAGTACTAAAAAAAAAAAAAAAAAGGATCCCTGTATTGAACTCTCCTCAAATCATTCAGTTTATGGGTCTCATCTGTTTCCTGTCAGGACTCTGACTAATAAAAATCCTCATTACCACCCTGGAAAGCAGGCACTATCATCACCATTTTACTAATGAGGAAAGCAAGATTCAGAACAGTTAAGTGACTTATCCAATGTCACACAGCTAGTAAGCAGCAGAGCTGAGAGGTGAACCAAGGCAGATTAGGTTCACGCTCACTTCCCTGTGCTGTTGTAGGACCACCTAACAGGGCTGTCAGAATTTATATTTCCATATCATTATTTTCAGGCATTTAGATGATGTTTCTATATTTGTCATCACTTTTTTTTGTTTGGTTGATTTTTTCCATTACAAATACTGCTGTGGTGAGCAACCTCTGGATAAATATTTACTCATATTAGGGGTTAAGAAAATGTCTGGTGCTGGCAATGTAGATCAGTGGCAGAGAACTTGCCTAGCATGTATAAAGCCCTGTGTTCAGTCCCCAGCAGCTTACACACACACACACACACACACACACACACACACACACACACTCTAAAAATAACAGTGGGATTAATCGTGTAAACTTTGTGACCAAATCCATGCATTACAGAAGTAAATACAAGATATGGATATCTGTAATTCCATACTGTCAAAAAAACATGGATCAGAATCTAGAAGTTTCTCTTTAATAACAATTAATAGTCATTATTAATTTTTATGGCTGGGATTTAGCTCAGTTGGTAGAGTGCTGCGCTGCAGTCTCTGAGGTCCCCGAGTTCATGTGTACTATACAAATGCGTAAGTAAAAAAGAAAAAATATTGCTGGGCAGGGTGGCGCACACCTGGAATCCCAGCGACCAGGAAGCAGAGGCAGGAGAATCACAGGCTCAGGGCAAGAGGCAGCCTGGATAACTTAGTAAGACCCTGTCTCAAAATAAAAAGAATAAAAAATGGCCTGAGGGGCAGTCTAGTGGTAGAACACTTGCATATCGTGTGTGATGCCCTGGGTTCAACCCCCAAGTACTACAAAAAAAATTATAATGCACAATTCATACTGCATATACATATGGGTTAACAAACATAGAATCATACCATGCATACAACTTAGTAAATATGCTTTTCACTTAGCAATATATATTCTCAGGAGTATTTTTCATGTCATTAAATATTCTTCTTCTACAATATCAATTGCATAATATTCTGTAACTGCTTTCTATTGCACTGAAGCAATGTACTATTATTTATTCATCTAGTTCCCTAGTTGTTCCTTTTCACTACAATATATAAAATTCCCTTGGACATAATTATAAAGAGACATTTGCACAGATCATTGATTATTCTCTTAAAGCGTATTTCTATAGAGTTGTTGGATGAAAAACTATTCACTTTGATAAGGCCCTTGATGTATGCTATAACTGGCCTTACAGAAAGGCTTCCATGTATCACAAGCACAAGATATTATTGCTTACTTTTCTTTTTTTTCTTTTTTCTATTTTTTTTTTTTTTTTTTTTTTTTTTTTTTTTTTTTTTTTTTTTTTTTTTTTTTTTTTTTTTTTTTTTTTTTTTTTGCAGTACTGGGAGCTGAACCTAGAGCCATCTGCATTATAGGCAAATGCTCTACCACTAAACTGCACTCTCAGGTCCTTTTTTACTTGTGCAGGCTGCCTCTGGCTTTGAACTCTCCATCCTCCTGCCTCAGTCCTCCAAGTACCTGGGATTATAGGGATGTGCCACCATGCCTCTCTCTCTCTCTCTCTCTCTCTCTCTCTCTCTCTCTCTCTTTCTCTCTGTAATGTGGTTAAGTGAAAAAGAAGAGGAGAAAGAGGAGAAGAAAGAGGAACGGGAGGAGGGGAAGAGGAAGAAGGAGAAAAAGATAGGCTTTTGGTATTTGGGGTTTTTTTATGTGCCTACTCAGGAAATAGAACTTTTCATAATTTTGCTGTCACTTGTACTTCTGTGGCAAATTGCTTATGTCCTTTGTCATTTTCCTATTTTTACATCTTTTCCCTAATGATTTGTAAGAACTCTTTTAAACGCCTCTCTTACAGGCAGCAAAAGTTTTTCCCATATTGTCATTTCTGTTGTGCTTTTTATAAATTTTTTTGTGTAGTCAAATTTAATCTGTTTTTCTCCCTATTATATCCAACTTTTGTGTTGTATTTAAAAAGATCTTCTTCACAAGAAGACCATATAAGTATTTTCTAGTTCTCCTCTTTCTTTTGTAGCTTTTTTTTTTTCATATTAAAAGATATAAGCTATCTGAAACTTATTTTGGGATTTTGGGCGAGGTAGGGACCTAATTTTATTTGCAGTCAAATGATCACCCAATTTTCCCAACATAATTTGCTGAGTAAACCATCATTTTCCTAACTAACCTGAACCACTTTTATCATATACCAAATTTCTTAAATATTTTGAATTCTCTTCCTGGATTTTAAAAATCATTTATGGGAGAAGGACCTGGCAACCCACTTCCAAAAGACAATCAGCTATTGAAAACTATAGAATAGCAGAGAAACACTAATAATACTGTTTTGCCTGGCGTATGCAGGGTTGCTTTAAGTTGGACACTGACTCGACGGCACCTAACAACAACAACAACAACAACAACAGCAACATTGATCATTCATTACTGTGGTTTTAATAACTTTTAATCCCTGGTAATAAAAACTCCCCCCTCCTTTTTTAACAAAGGAAAACTTATTTATTTATTTAACTTTTTATTAGTAATTTTTAATGTACAACTTAATGGGTCTCATGACATTTTTATACATACAAAAATTCCCCATTCCTAATTATTCCTTTTCAAAAATTTTTTGAACTTTTCTTGAGTGGGTAATCTACCAGATGAACTATCAAATCATTTGGTCATAATTCAAGAAAAAGTCATAGTGGAATTTTGGTTAAAATTTTTGGGAAATTATCTTTACCATATTGAATTGTTCCATTTAGACATATAATAGTCCAGGTTCCATTTATGTAAGTCTTTGGATCTTAAAGCACAATTTGCAGTTTTTTCACAAAGGTCTTCTGCAATTATATGAAATGACAGAAGACATGATAGATATTTTGAGATTGGGCCCAGAGAGCCCCAATTAGGAGTTGAAAGATATGATAGTTTTGCCTGGTCACTGAACACCTGGAAAAATTCACAAAAGTCTTCTTAATCTCATTTTTCTTAACTGGATAAATGTTCCTTGCCTTTTCCTACTTTTGAAGTTTGCTTGAGAGTCACAAAGGCATGCAGTAGAGAGTCATTTTCATTCAAGAGGTTATTATTTTATCAGTATAATATAGGTAAAAATCAATATGAACACAGTAGGAATTTAGTCATATAAAACAATACAATTAACCAAGAATAATTAGTGAGCATTCATGAAGTATACTGCCCTTCCTTCCTTCCTTCTTTCTTTCTTTCTTTCTTTCTTTCTTTCTTTCTTCCTTTCTTTCTTAAGGTAGGGTCTCACTATGCTGCTCAGGCTGATCTTGAATTCCTATATTTAAGCCATTCTCTGGCCTCAGTATCCTGAGTATCTGAGGCAAAAAGACCATGCCACCATGCCCAGCTGCCCCACTGTCTTGCCAAGCCCTTCAGGACTAAAATGGGTAAAGTCCAGGGAAAATTAGGACACATTGGTTATCATTGCTGTCAGACCTCCCCTGTAGACTCTAAAATGCTAATTCCAGAGCTCTGTATAGGTGAGAACAAGTCTTGGTTCATGAGTACTTCTGTATGAGTCTACTAGTGGAATCACACTGGATGCTTATGAAATGATAAAAGAATGTGTGCATACCGAATTGTAGTCATGGTGTGATAGGACTCACAAAAGGGGAAGATTGGTTTGAACTGGAGACCACAAGAGGTGCTTGAACTAGACTTAAGAACCAGAAGGATTTGTGTGGAATGAGATTCCAGATGGGAGATGTGCAAGAGGTGGGAATCAGAGGGCTGTGGGAAGAAAGAGATGATTTAGCGCTTGGCCCCCAGCCTGGCATACCAGAAGTACTCCAGGAGCACAGGTTCAGTGGAGGGAAGTGCACTTGCTAACACTGAGTCAGGACACGTGTGAAACATCCCCTTAGGGCCCCACATGCTGAAGTTCATGAGAGTGAACCTTTTAGTAATGAGGAAAATCACCTAAGAGGCTTTCTTCTAAAACACTAACTGAAATGTGAATATTATACAAGCAATGTGTTTCTCTTTTTCCTGAGGCTGCCAGAGTTTTAGAGCTAAATTTAAGTGCCCAGGACAATCTCAAGAACTAGTTTCCATTTATTCCTTCTACTTCCTTTAACTAGGCATTGTTCTTTCATACCCTGAAATATATTAGTTTGCATTTCTTTAAAAAATACTATCCAGAAGATACATTATGGAAAAATTAGAATACAGAGAGAAAAATGTAAAAATGAAAGTGAAAATTCCTAAGATTTCTTTCAAATTTAGCCAACTGTTACTATCTTTGTGTTCCCACCTACATATACACACCAACTGACATTTGCTTTCTGAATGTTGAACTGAATGTTTATTTTATGATTTGTTTATTTATTTATTTTTGAGACAAGGTCTTGCTGTATAGCCCAGGCTAGCCTGGAACTCAATATGTAAACCAGGCCTGGCCCTGAACTCTCTTTAATCCTCCTGCCTCAGCCTCCCAACTGCTGGGATTACAGGTGTGCACCACCATACCTGGCTTCTCAATGTGTTGTCTAAATTTTTTTTTCTTTGTGGTGCTTAGGATTGAATCCAGGGCCTCTTGCATACTAGGCAAGTACTTTACCACTAAGCTACATCCCCTGATCTATAACTTGCTTTTTAAGCTTAATTTGTTGAAAAGTCTGCAGCCATACCACCCTGGCATCCCACCCCATCTGATCTTGGAAGCTAGGCAGGGTCAGACTTGGTTAGTCCTTGGATGGGAGACTACCTGGGAATACCAGGTGCTGTAGACTTGGGAGTAGGATTTGGCAGCCGACTTCTGAAACAATCTGCCATTGAAAACCCTCTGGATAGCAGAGAAGCACTGACATAGTGCTGGGCATGGCACAGTGTCAGGGATTGTTTCATTCTATTTTACACAGGGTTGCTATATAAATTGCATCCAACCCCATGGCAACAACTTGCTGAAGATTTTTCCCATCTCAGTAAATAACTTCTATGTTAGCCCTCTTAGCTGTTACATGTTATTTCATTTTATGGCTATGTAATACTTTGACTAGTCTTCTACCAGAATAAAGGCATTGAGATTTTTTGAGATCTTGTTTTATTTGAATTATGCAGTTGCCTTCTTTTCCTGGAGTCAAATCCAATAAGTAAAAGCACCACATCAAAATTGAAGTTTATTTTTATATGGTACTATTTAGAGCTTTGTGATGGAGTTTAGCTCATTTGGCAGAGTGCTCCTCTGTAATTCCTGAGAACCAGGGTTCAATGCCCAGCACTGCAAAAATGGGAGAAGGATGTGGCAGTCCACTCCCAAAACAATCCGGAAACAATCAGCCATTGAAAACCCTATGAGAGTCACTATGAGTCAGACACGACTTGATGGCATCTAACGACAACAAAAACAACAACATTTAGAAGTTTAAAGCTGGGTCCTAGGGACAGACTGCCTGAGTTCAAATCTTTTATTTTCCAGCTCTGTGGCCATAGCTCTCTTGTTTAATCTCTCCAGTGTTGCTTTTCTTCTGAAAATAGGACTAATACTGTATCTACTACTGCACAGGATTGGTGAGAGGATTTAGATGAGATAATGTGCATGAAGCCCTTAGCACAGTTTCTGACATAAGGTGAGCCTAATAAATGTAAATTCTTTCTTTTCTTTTCTTTTTTCCCCACTACTTGGGAGTGCTGGGGATTGAACCCAGGCCCTGGTGAATGCCAGGCAAGTGCTCTACCTCTGTCCTACACCCCCAGCCCCTTTTAAACTTTATTTATTTGTTGGTACAGTGAGGTTGATTGAGTCCAGCTCCTTGTTCACGTCAGGCAAGCACTCCATCACTGAGCTGCATCCCATCCCCCTTTTTATTTCCTATTTTGAAACAAGGTCGCACTAAATCGAATAGCCTGCCTCTGGCCTCCACCTCACGAATGTCCTCTCTCAGCCTCCTGAGTAGCTGGGATTACAGGCGGAGGCCATAGTGCCAGGTTCAATATATAGTCTCTGTAATTACATTGCTTTCTCCAGAAAGATTGTATCAATTTTCATTCCTGAGAGCAAAGTCAAGTCCTCCGGGGGAGTTTATAGGATTTCACTCTTACAAAAAAGTTAAAAAGTAGCAATACGTGTTCGTCCCTGGTCCACTAGCATAGCCCCACCGGCTTCCCACCACTCTGAGCAGTTTCTCCCAGGACTAAGGTCTATTCTTGCCCAAGCATTTTTCTTCCGTCCCCCTAGTGGCCAAGAGGCTGACTTTGCAGCCTTTAACCCCGTTAAGAGAAGTGATCGCATTGCACTCAGCAATGCTGTAACTCTGCCAGAGAACTAATCTTGTTCTTCCAGGATTAATTCACAAAAGGGAAATAAAGCATCCTCAGCTTTTTTAAGTGAAAATTTATAATGACCAGAGAAACACCCCTCAAGAACAACATCTTTGCTTTCTAAGAGTTGCTAGCTTGCTTTGCCAAACATACCGTCGCTAGTTTGTTTCCGGAAAAATTATTACAAATCTGGCTAAAGCAGGGGTTCTCAATTTCAACTGAATCTTGGAGTCCTGAAAACTAGAGTTTCTGCAGAGATCCTAATAGAGCATCAGGATTTTCAAAAGCTCCCGTGGAGGTTCTAATGGTCAGCCAAAACTGAGAACCACTGGGCTAAGGAAAACCAGCAGAGGTTCCCTCAAACTCATCTTCATTTCCTTTCCACTTAATCCTCAATTACACAGGTTCAGGAAAAGTTATGTCCTCTCTTGCCATTTCCTCTGCTCTTGTTGTTGTTGTTAGGTGCCATCGAGTCGTTATCCGACTCATAGCGACCCTCGTAGGGTTTTCAATGGCTGACTGTTTTGGGATTGCCTTGGGAGTGGATTGCCAGGCCCTTCTCCCATTTTTGTGGTGCTGGGAATTGAACTCGGGGCCTCAGAGACTGCAGCGCAGTGCTCTACCAACTGAGCTAAATCCCAGCCCATATATATATATATATATATATATATATATATATATATATATATGATGTATATATCAAGCTAAACTATTACAAGCAAAAAGCCCAACATATACGCTAAGCAATTTTATTTATTTACTAAATCTTATGAATGAAATTTGGTTTTGATGGGAAGAAAAGGGAACAGAGTATGAAAACACAGGCTAGCTGAAAGAGGTGGAGTTTGGGGACTAAAGGGAGAGGGTCAACACTGCAGAGGACAAAGTGTGGGGAGAAGGGAACAAACTCTTCATCAGTGCCTGGTCCAGGCTGTTCCTTGAAACCAGGAATGACTGTTGTGTCAGAAAGAGGACTCAACTGGTGGCTGGAGTCAGCAGCTGAGCTGGACAGTGTTGCCCAGGAAGAAGGAGCTGGTGGTGACGGTGGGGTGGCAGTGATGATGAGAGAAGGTGCAGACAGTGCAGAGAGCAGGTCACTCCTCCAGTGGGGCCTTTGCTCTGTGGAAGACCAGTGCGAGTAGCAACTGGGTTTGCCTACCAGGAGTCCAGACTCTCTATCTAGAACCCACGGAAAGTCCTAGTCCAGTTACAGAGGCATCCAAGAAGTTCCCACCATTTTCACTAAGACAAAAGATGTGGAAACAAAAGCTAGAGAGTTTGGAGCTAGTGTTTTCCTGTTGGCCATTGGGTGGATTGGTTTATGCAAGTCCGCAGCTGCTCTCTAAATCTCAGATAGGCCTGGCTTTTACCAGTATCTCTCGAAAAGCTCAGATTCTATGGCACAGGATCTGTCTAAGAACGCTTATAGAATAATAACAATATGATAACATATATAGTGAACCCTTACTTATGGGCTAGATACTCTATCAGAAGCCTTTTACCAATATCCCACTATTTCATTTTTACATCAGCCTTATAAGGTAGGTATTATGCCTGACCCTATTTTACAGATATGCCAAGGCCCAGAGTTGTTCCCTAATTTGACCAATATATAAGCTGATTGAATAGAAATGAGATTTACACTGTCTCCGTCTGAATCCAGAGTCTATGCTCTTGGTTGCTCCAGCTGTGTGGGTTTTCTCATCAATTATGACAGTTAAAAGTGAATGTAGAGATGATCTAAGCTCAAAAGCCCACTTAAAATATCAAGACATCATCAAAATTTCCCATTTCATAAAGCTGTAGACCTGGGGAATTGTAAGAGCCATCCAGTCACCCTGTTCAGCCACTGTCTGATGGTGAAGTTAAGCTTCTGGAAGTAGCAACTTGCCATTTGTATACCTAATAAGAATTTTCTCATTTATAATATACTGACCTCTTTCTAGAACCTTCTACTTGTTTCCTCAAGCAGTAGAGAAACTGTAAAACCCATCAAGTCTTGAATTAGATGACCAAATCAAGCTAGTACAATAAATTCAACACCATCTTCATCAGAGAAGAGGGCAAGCCATCATCTTTGTTCGTCAGTACATGGCAACCCCACACCTTATTCCAGTGCTCCAGAGAAGATATGGAGCTCCTTTGGGGAAGCCTCTACCAAAGGTCCTGGAGAGACCACAGAACTGTGGGACCAAGTATGAGGCCTTTGAATAAAGTAGAGGCAATTCCTTTTATTTTGTCCTATTTTGTCAGGCTTTTCTTGTAGTTGGCAAAAGAAAAACATGGCCTATTCAACTAAATTCTTGTCCAAACAACATAGTTAATTTCCTCCTCCTCCTCTTCTTTTTCCTTCTCCTTCTTTCCTGGCTGCCTGAAACTTCTAGAAAGTAAATTTTACATCTTTCATTCAATACTGCTTTTGTACTGGTTGTGACTACAGCTTACAAAGTTGGCAACAAATGAGTTTGCTTACAGGTAGGTAGAACCCTACTAACTGGGACTTGATGTGAGGGAGGATGGAGAACCAATCTGTCCAAAAACAGAACACTATAATTTTTCAAATTCCTCACCAGATAATTCCAATGCTGTTAAACTTTTAAAAATCATAAGTGAGATAGCAAGCTTTCAGACACATTTTTTCAAATCTGCTATCCAAAACCTGAAATATGAAGCATCAAAAACTATAGCCAAATTTCACTCGTGAATATAAACTTTAAAAATCCATAGGGGGCAAAAAAAGATATTTGGAAAAATTCAACATTTACTTATGACAAAAATCTCTTAACAATAGAGAGGGATATTCCCTTAACACAGTAAATGTATGCAGGTAAACCAAAACCAACATCATGTTTAATACTGAAATACTAAAAGAACCCCAGGGAAAGAACAAGGTAAAAGAGAAAGATAACTATTTCATGTTGTGTTGAAAGTATAACCAAGTGTAATTAGAGAAGGGAAGGAAATAGAAAGTATAAAAACTAATAAGGAAATTTTCATTATTTCCAGGTGTGCTTTGGAAATGTTAAGAGTAAGGCAAATGTACGACATTGTCCAATAACAAATTAAACACACAAAATGAATAGCTGTCCTGTAAGTAAATAACTCAGATCTTTTTTTCTTTTTTCTTTTTTTTTTTTTTTTGCGGGCCTGGGATGTTGGACCCAGGGCCTGGCGCTTGCATGCTCTGCAAGTGCTGGTTTGAGACAGGGTCTCGCTAAATTACACAGACTGCCTCTGGTCTCGAACTTGCGATCCTCCTGCCTCCACCTCCCAAGCCGCTGGGATTACAGGCGTGCGCCACCGCACCCGGCAATAACTCAGATCTTAAACAATAGAATTCCAAATTGGCAATGAGGAAAGATAAGAATCAAGTTACTTACCTTTAGGGGTGAAAGGGGATAAAATAAAGAAAATGGATAGAAATACTGTTTAAGAAGCAGGTAGCAGGTTAGGAGTATAGCTCAATGATAGAGCACTTACCTAGAGGGTATGAGGCCCTGAGTATGATCTCCAGCACACATGTGTATGCTGTGTATGTGCATGCATGTGCAAAGACACACACATGCGCACACACACACAGCAATTAGAACTTTGGATAGTTTCCCTCTTTCCAGCCTCTCCACAATAAAAAAGTTTTGTTCTCTGGACAGAGTAAGCTTGGGGTAGGAGTGAGAGGTGGGGTGGTATCTGCTCTGGAGGGCACTAGTCGTTCTGGAGAGCAGTGAGGCTAGATGGAAACCAGGATTAAGGTGTAAGCACCTGACTCTGCAACTCCTGCCCTCGTCCACTTCTACTTCTAGAACATTGGCAGTCTAGCTTTCACCCAGAAGGCTTTGGACCTAAATTGTTCCCCAAAGGTCATGTTGTTTGGTCCCCAGCTGGTGGCACTGTCCTGGAAAGTTGTGGAACTTTGGAAGGTGGGCCTTTGGCAGAGGTAGCTCCCTGAGGGCGGCCCTTTGAAGGTTTTTACCCAGTAACTCTGCTATCTATCTGCTTTCTGAGGATGTAAGATCATCTCCCATGGCCCGTGCC
Source organism: Pedetes capensis (assembly GCA_007922755.1). NCBI lineage: Eukaryota > Metazoa > Chordata > Mammalia > Rodentia > Pedetidae > Pedetes > Pedetes capensis. The sequence continues at coordinate 12,481 of VMDO01000105.1, read as the reverse complement.
TCCTGCCACTGCCACACCTGCTTCACTGCCATCACAGACTTATCCACTAATTGTGAGCCTCCATTAAATCTCTTCTTCCGTTAGCTTTGGTTGATTTTTCTGCTCAGCGATGACAGCTGACTAATACACCCCTCCAAAAGGAGATTGGAAAATACTTATCAGGGGATCCTGAGCAGATCACAAGGGAAGACCTAAAGACATAAACTTCAAGTGATCCTGCAATGAAACCATTTAGCCAGAACACCCAACAAATCCTCTCCCACACTGTCAAGCTTCCACTCTGCTTACATTAGAACAAACTACCAATGACTGCAAGGTATCTGAGGAAAACGTCTAACACCAAAGCATGAAAACAAAAATGCGCAAAGAATAAAACCTGGAGAAGTTGAATTATGCAATTACGCAAGAAGAAAGCTAAAACAAAAGCTGTCATTGATATAGGGATTCTCTAGAGAAACAGAACCAATATTGTCAGCAGCAGTGAGGAGTGCTGTACCCTAGTGTCACTGCCTGCCCTGAGGAGTTCCCTTTCCCAGGACGTCCACTCAGGTGAAGCCAGGTACTTGTCTAGGTTGCCAGGAGGAATTCCAGGATGAGGCAGAGAATGGAGCAGAGTTTAGAGTTTGTTAGATAAAGGGTAATAGATAGTATACACTTCAGAGCAAAGTGTGGCCATATGGACAGAGGTGCTTAAAGAAATAACAGTACACATCTGAGACATGGTTGTGGGCCTCTCAAAAGAGAGAGTTGCCCCTACGTGTCTTCACAATGGATACATACATGATTTGGGTGTTTTTGAAGTTGCATTACTCAACATAGTCCCAGCAGGTGCATGGTATAGAATAAATCTATAGACAGGAAAAGATGCATTGTTCAAATACCTAGATTGGGATAGTAGAGGAAATTCTTAGCACATCTAGTCACAAGGAAATTATTTTGTTGTTGTTAAGTGCCATTAAGTCAGGTCCAACTCATAATGACCCTCATAGAGTTTTCAATGGCTGAGTGTTTCAGGACTGTTCCAGGCATGGATTGCCACATCCTTCTCCACTTTTGTGATGCTAAGGATTGAACCAAGCTGGCAGTACTCTACAAGCTGAGCTAAACTCCAGCCCCAGGAAATTACCTAGTTCTTTTCATTTTAATTATAGCCCATTCTCTGGTTTTATGACATTTCCAGGGAAGTACGAGATTCTATCTAGGCAGTTCTCACAGCAGTTTTCCTTTTTTTTTTTTTATTAGAAAATTTTAATGTACATCATAATGCAATTCATTTTGACATGCTTTTCATTGTGACAATTTTCATATATGCAATTTGATAAGCATTATTCATATAGGTTACCCCTTACCCTCCTCTATGTTTCCTCCCTCCCCCCCTTTCCCATCTAAGTTTCCCATCCAAGTCTTCTCTATCTTTTACTATATAGTATTTTTCTATATGTTCTTGGGTTCCATTTCTGTTTAAGATAGAAACTTTTCCTGTAGTGGTCTTTGTTTCTATCTTGTTAGAACAATTACATGCGATTTCTAGCCCATTTATATTGACCTCATTCTTATCTTCCCTCCCCCCCTTTTAATGTGATCTGACCTTTGAGTAGGATTTTTCCTTCTTGTAATTTTGAGTCAGCTCTCTCATATGAGTGAGAACATGTGTTGTTTCTCTTTCTGAACTTGTGTTCGTTCACTTAAAATAATTTTCTCTAATTCCATCCATTTTGCTGCGAATGACCC